>SJXQ01009488.1:0-95972 GCA_006408695.1 Aepyceros melampus | reverse complement strand
GTCCTCCCAAGGGACCCACCAGGGAAGGGCTGGCGTGGCGGCGGGTGTCGAGGGATGGGGGCCGCCCGGCCTGGCAAAGGAGATCCCCGCTTCCTTTTAGAAATCGAGCACCCAGAGAAACCAGAGCTTGGTCCCCGTGCTTGAGCAAATGGTACATTTCAATCTCAGTTTCCATCCCTGCCCTGGGGGCCCTTGGCTCTGGGTGCGTGCGTGCGTGCGTGCGTGTGTGTGTGTGTGTGTGTGTGTGTGTTCTCTCAAATGGGATGGGAACTGCTCAGATTCCATGCTCCCTGTGTTCCCGAGCAGGTAGAGACAGACTCCAGTAGTTTTGCCTGGAGAATCCTATGGACAGAGGAGCCTGGTGGGCTACCCTCCATAGGGTCACAAAGATCTTGCACGACTGAAGCGACTTAGCACCCACGCACAGGGCCTCAGGGCTTAGGAGAAAGGGTAGACCGTGTCTTGTCTCTCCTCTCCTCTCACCGCTGGGCACCCTACTTCACGGCACCCCCACCATGCGTAGAATCTATAGCCCAAATGGCTGTCTGCGCTTGGCCCCCCAGCCCTTCACCCTGGGGCTGGTGAGAGTGGCAGGAGGCAGGGGAATGAGGAGGTAGGATGCTCTGCACATGGCAGGCGCTGAAGAAACATGCAAGGGGTCAGCTCCACAGACTAGGCAGAGTCCGGGGTCCGGCGGCTGCTGGGGAACTGAGATTCAGAGCAGCAAACCAGCACGGTTAGCCAGGAGACAGAGGTGGTGGCCTCTGCAGCTCAGCCCCATTAGCTGGGCTGGTGGGAGGCGGCTGGTGCGTTTGAGGGCTCAGACAAGCCTGGTGATTGAAGGGCCGGTCTTTGGAGCTGCTGCCAGACTAATCTCAGGCCGGCAGCCCGTGCTTTTCCTTTAGTTTCAGCCCACTCGCTGGCTCTGCCCTGCAGAGGAGGCCCCCACCTCCTCCTGGGGCTGTGGATTAACCCCTAAAAACTGAGTTTTGTTTGCAGAGCTTTCTCCAAAGCCGAGGGAGCCTCTGGAGCCTCCTGCTTTTCTCCTTGTTGACTAGGGGGATCCGTGAGGTCAGATGCTGCTGGCAGTGGCTCAGTCCCTGGTCCTGGACACACACTCAGTCTGGGAGTCTGCCAGGAAGCCTTTCTCACACGGGCCAGCCTGTCAGTCCTGCCTTCCCCAGCCCCGCAGGGCGCAGTCACCCAAGCCTTCTCCTGAGGTGCGTCAGGCCTTAACTGGGCTTGGCGGGGGTACCAGCATCTCCATCTTACCGGCAGGAGAGATGTGTTCAGATGTCAGCCTACAGGCCCAGGATCCAGTTCACTGGGGAGCAAACACCCTTCCCTTGATTGTTACTAAAGTGTCCGATTCATACCACTGGGATTCTGCTCAGTTTCCCTCTCAGCTCTCCTGCCCCAGAGCTTCAGTTTCACCCGACAGGTGCTAGGACTGACCTCCTCTCTGACCCTTTACCACCCCTAGGGAGCTGAGCCTGTTTCTCTTGCCTTCCTGTTGCCACTGGGGTCCTGTTCTGACCAGGATGACCATCCGAAGCCATAGCTGTGTTATCCATCTGCCTTTGAGGATCTCTACTGCCAGTTCCTCACTAATTAGGCCTCCCACCTTCCCCATGAATACCAACCTGATCACGAATCAAGTCATACCCCCCTACCTCGCCTCCTTTCCTATTAGTTCTGTTTACATCCTGTAGCCTATTGGGCTCCTTGTACCCTCTCTGTGTCTGCCTGTTCTGTTTCCGTGGTTTGTGTGTTCCTCCAGCTCTGCAAGCCCTCACCTGGACGGGTACCTGCCTTTTCTGTAGAGCTTCTGACCAGGAAGCTCTTCTTGAGAATCTGGGGTGATGGTGAGTGAGATCTGGGGTAGCTATACCACTTACCAGGGAAGTTTCTTTGTGCCAGATGCTGTTCCAGGTACCAAGGATCAAGAAAATGGAAAGATAAGGTCCAGTCTGCTCCCAGAGATTTTTCTTTGTAGTGGAGAATCTGGAAAACCATCTGAGCTACAATATGAGAGAAACTGTAGTAGAAGCACATTCTAGCAGAAAAGGGGCTTCAGGGAACATTTTGCCTTGAGCTCATTGGGCCACTAGTCTCTATGAGTCTCCCCCAACACAGATGCAATGATCAGGGGAGAGAAAAGAAGAGAAGTGAGTCAGACACTGGGAGCCAGTGTGGGTCTGGAATCATCTCCTATGCGAGTGGATATCCCCTTATGCTTTTGGTGCTGTGAGGGGTATGGAGGTGAATAAGACCTAGTCCTTTAGCTCAAGAGGCTCTGTTACAATGGAGCAGATAGACAGTTGGAGTAAGTAACTCTAATAGAAGGCAGATTGAGAAAAGTGCCATGAAGGGTGTAATCAATATATTACTAGTATATGGAGAAGGAGATTCTTTGCTGAATAATTTTTTTTTTCAGGGGGAGGGGGAGAACTTCATGGAGCTTTCCTTTAGTACACATTGGTATCAAATAATCCTTCTCTTGCACACAGAGAAGGATGAAAAATTATTATTTGCAGTGAATAGTTCTATATTTGAACCCCTCATGTCCTCCTTGCCTGCTTATTTTTCTCTTCTTCTTCTGTTTTTTTTTTTTGGAAATGATATAAATTTCCTTTGGGAAAACATCTTTTATGCAACTCTCAGTGCTTTGACATAGGTAGAGCTCCCTCCCACCCCCATTCTTCCCCTCCAGGTGGAGTTTACCAGTGATCACATTCCAAGTCCAAGTGCATGGTGACTGGCTCAGGAATGACTCAATCACATGTGTCCAGCTCAGGATGTAGGTGAGTCATTAAGAACAGCTCCTTTTCTGTTGGGCTTGGGATCCTGAGGGTGCCATTCTGAAGCAGCTGCTGCCATCTTGCTGCCACCAGGTCTTGTATGACATGGAGCTAGGACAGAGGAATGGAATGTTGAGTGAGAAACTGTCCTGAGGACAGTCCCCAAGTCCCCCTCTATGTGTCTGAAGCCAGGCTCTGTGTTTGTCAGTTACACCATCCAATACATTCCCTCTTTGTTTAGGCACTTTGGTTGGGGATTTGATCTCTTGTAACATGTAGCCAAAAGGATATAATTGATATAGGTTTAGCAGATGGTGACTGCAGCCATGAAATTAAAAGACTCTTACTTCCCTGGTGGTGCAGAGGTTAAAGTGTCTGCCTGCAATGTGGGAGACCTGGGTTCGATCCCTGGGTCGGGAAGATCCCCTGGAGAAGGAAATGGCAACCCACTCCAGTATTCTTGCCTGGAGAATCCTGTGGATGGAGGAGCTTGGTGGGCTACAGTCCACAGTCACAAAGAGTCGGACAAGACTGAGCGACTTCACTTTCACTTTCACTTTACTCCTTGGAAGGAAAGTTATGACCAACCTAGACAGCATATGAAAAAGCAGAGACATTACTTTGTCAACAAATGTCTGTCTAGTCAAGGCTATGGTTTTTCCAGTAGTCATGTATGGATGTGAGAGTTGAACTATAAAGAAAGCTGAGCACTGAAGAATTGATGCTTTTGAACTGTGGTGTTGGAGAATACTCTTGAGAGTCCCTTGGACTGCCAGGAGATCCAACCAGTCCATCCTAAAGAAAATCAGTCCTGAGTGTTCATTGGAAGGTCTGATGTTGAAGCTGAAATTCCAATATTTTGGCCACCTGATGCAAAGAGCTAAATCATTTGAAAAGATCCTGATGTTGTGAAAGATTGAGGGCAGGGGGATAAGGGGACAACAGAGGATGAGTTGGTTGGATGGCATCACCGACTCAATGGACATGAGTCTGAGTGAACTCTGGGAGTTGGTGATGGACAGGGAGGCCTAGCGTGCTACAGTCCATGGGATCGCAAAGAGTCAGACACGACTGAAAGACTGAACTGAACTGAGCTCTGTGCTCACTATTTTTAATTACAGCCTCTATTTTGATAGGTGGCAATTACTGTTTCCATCTTTCCGATGGAGAATCTGAGGCTCAAGAGGTCAGGACTCCAGGAGTTGGGAAGGGGGGCAAAGGTTTAAGAAGCTCAGGCAGGGTCTGAAAGGCTCCTTGCCTTCAGGAGAAAAAAAAATTAAGTCTCAGTAAAAAAGAGAAAGTTCAATCAGTGACAAGTTCCTCTTCTAAAGTCTCACCCCTTCCTTCCTGCAGTTCTTGGCACAGCTTTTGGGCTTGTCAGTGCATGGCAAAAGGCATGATTTGTTTTGTGGGTAGATATACAAATTCCGTGGGCCAATGGATGTGTGGCTCTGTTTGCAAAGCTGTAGTTATTTCTGTAAGAGGTCAGGGTAAGGAGACACCAGGTCATTCAAACAGGATGAGGGGTAGGTACATAAAGAGGGAGAGATGCTTGGAGTCATCCTGCCAGCCCTGGGAGCCTGCTGCAGGCTTGGCTGACGGCGGGCGAGCTTTCTAATTCTGCTGTCAACCTGCCCTGGCCATGCCAGGGGACGCTCTGGGCAGGGGAGGGTTAATGACCAACCTCCTTCAGAAAAGAAAAAGGCTCCCGTAACAAAACCCAACAGCACGGAGGGAAGAGACACAAGTTACCAGCCACAGAAGCTTAAAAAGGAACCCACCCACAGCTCCCGCTACAAATGCTTTTAGCCGCACGTTAAATCTTCTCTCTAATGGCACCCCCTGTTAAACGAGATATGTCACCCGACCTGAGGAGGCTGACTTGAAAGGCAAATAGTTGGAAGTGATTCCACACGTTATTAGTGAGAGCTATTCTCACATTTCCGGCAAAAATAATGGAGCCGAGGTCTGAAGGATGACTAATACCTCCCCATTACTGACCCGAGGCCTGGCATTACATTGTAATCCTGGCCACTCAGTGACCCTTCAAGCCTCTTTTTTTTTGGTGCTTGTCCTCTGGGTTCTTTCTGCTGGTGGCCGTGGTCACGTTAACCTGGGCTCCAGCCTATTGAAATGAAAAGGCTCCGCTTCACATCTCCTTGGGGGCCGGGGAGGAAGCAGGGGGCCACTCAGAGAAGAAGTGACCTGTCTTGAGATTTGGATTTGCCCTCCGCTTCAAGAAAGGGCTGTGTCCAACCTGTCCCAGACACGCAGGAATCTGTTCTGATCCTAATTTCATCCAGGATTCTATCATCTTCTTTAATAGCTTTATGGGTGTTTTACAGGCCTTCCTGTCAGGAAATTCTTTGGGTTTAATCTTAAAGCTCTCCTGTTAAAATGTTAGCCTATGTCTCCTCCCACCCTGCCCCCCTTCAATAGAATAGGAGAATATTAGATTTAAAGACCTCAGAGAGGGAATTTAACAAGAGCCAACATTTATAGAGGGCTGGTTGTGTGCCTATCCAGCTTCCCTTGTGCCTCAGCTGGCAAAGAATCCGCCTGGAGTGCAGGAGACCTGGGTTCGATCCCTGGGTTGGGAAGATCCCCTGGAAAAAGGAAAGGGTATGCACTCCAGTACTCTGGCCTGGAGAATTCCATGGACTGTATAGTCCATGGGGTCGCAAAGAGCTGGACACGACTGAGCGCCTAAGCACACACATGTGCCTGTCACTGTGTTGAATGCTTTGATACGCAGCAGGTTAGGCCATGGCCTGAGTCGCTGGTTGGTGGTGTTGTATCTGTCTGATGGATATGCTTTGCCCCTTGTTTCCCTTGACCGCCTGGCGGTAGTCCACCCCCTCGATCACTCTCTCTAGTTGAAGCACACACTGCCCCCATTCCCTGGGATGCTCTGTCCACTTGGATTCTTTCTCCTGCTTAGGGGCTTTGCCATCTCTTCTTTGGGCTCATGATTCCCTGCCATCTCTACTCCTCAAGACCTGGCCCTGGTTTCTTCTGATTCTATACTCTATCCAAAGCTGACTCCCCGTGGGATTGGCCTCAGCCATCATCTCTGTGCACTGGCTCCCTCATGGGCCTCCAATCCAGACTTCTCTGTCCTCCCCGCAGCTGTCTTTCCAGTGGTGTGCTTGGAATTTCCACTTTGCTATCTCAAAGCTGCCTCTAACTCTACATTTTCAAAATTGGAATCCATGTCTTCAGTCTTGGCCTCTCCCACTGTTCTCTTTCTGCACAAACAGAAAGGCTGGGATTCTGTCCATACAAGCTGGAAAACTGGGGCACTCCTCTCCCTCTGAAACCCTCATCCAGTTGATCACCATGTCCTTGCTGATTGCCTTCCACATTATTTCTTTGTTTTCCTTTTCCCTCAGCCACCACCTTTGGTGATGTAACCGCTGGTTACAACTTCTGTACTTACCTCACACAGGCTGACCCTCCAGTTTGTTCTCTATCCTGTGGTCCAAGAGCAATTTTCAAAATTCCACTTTGGCCATGCTGTCCTTCTAGGTAGAAATCTTGCACTGGTTTCCCATTGCTCCTAAAATGTAGATCATAATCCTTACCAAGGCTGTGCACAAACTGGTCAGACTATTTCCTTGGTCTTATCATGCACTATTCTCCCCTCACCTCTCAAGCCCCAGCAAATGCTCTTCCCTCAGTTCCTTAATCCAGTCTTTCTCTTGCCCCAGGATTTTTGCACAGGCTGCTATTGTCCTGTTTGCCAAGCTAACCTTCTACTCCAGCTCTTGATCTGCATCAAATTTCCATGATCTCTCAGATCAGATGAGGTCTGTGCCATGCAGCTAGCTTTCCCCCAGTGCGCAGAACCACTCTGGCCCCTTGTATTCCAGTCTGCACCATTTGTTGGGTGACCTACCCCTTCATCATGCACTCAACCATCAGCCGTCAGGGTCACACCTCAGGTCCTCTCATGATGCCCTTATTTTCTTGGCTAGAAATGGGGAAGAGGCTACCCTCTCAGTGATCAGGCAAGTTCGGCGTTTTCAGTCCCATTTTGCCCTTAGGGTGTGGGTCCCTCTACAATTTTCCCTGCTGCCTGAATTCTTTCTTGAGTCTTGTGATCTGTCCTGGCTGTTCCCAACCAGTGCTTCTAGCACCCTCGATGAAGATGTTCAGGTCCATCCTATTGGAATAAGAAAGGCTCAGAGGCTCGCCCTGCCTGGGGAGGCCACACACACTCCCCCCTCTTCTGCACCTGCCATCAGGACCTTTTGTCACCCTGGATCTGCTGGCCGGTGGGGTCCTCCAAGGACTGTGCTGGCAGCCAAATTCTCCTTTTTGGCAAATTTTCGACTCCTTTTGCAGAATCTGAGTTGATTTATTTGTTCTCTTAGAGCATTTACTTTCTTGTATATAAATATTAGGCTGTGGGGTTGGAACTCACTCTATAGACAAGAGTGGTGACAGCCGCGACAGTGGGTTTATTTTTAAATAAAAATTGGGAAGTTACAAGGCTCCTGAGGTTTTCTGCATTTTTATTTTTCATTCAAAAGAAAAAAAAAAGGCGGGGGAGAAGAAAAGAATGAGGGTGGGGGTGGGGAAACATGGCCTGCATCTCTGCTTCCATTCTTCAAGGCTTCCTGTTTTCATCTCTTTTTCCTGCCTCTGTTCCCTGGCATTTGGCGTCTCCATAAAGAAAGGGAAGGAGTGATTACTTCTGGGAAGGGAGTGGGGGATCTGTTCAAGCTGAGCATTAGGCATGCAGCCCCTGAGCAAGTCGCATGCATGGTAAAATATTACCTTAATAACACACTCGCAGAGAGCTATGTGTAAATGGTAACAGCTGCTTTTGTGATGACCGTGTTATAAATGATTGCAGCCCTGGTCATTAATAATGCATTTGAACAATAACAACTTGATTCCAAGGAGGAAGTACAGCCTTTCATTTTTCCCTGGCATGCGAATTCACTCTTGCTCTTGTGCAAAGTAACCGGACCCAGGATTGAAGGCCCACACTGGGGCTTCAGAACCAGGAGGTTTTCAACCCATTCCTGGCTCCCAGCCAGGGAAAACAGGGCTTCTGGACCCCACCCTACATTCTGCTACATTAACAGTGTTAACCCTGCAGCTGGCCTGCACCCTTTAAGCCTCTCTGCCTTCCCTTGGACCTCAAGCATGCAGAGTCTGCCACTCTGAGACACACCTCCCCCCCACCCCCTTCCGCCCCTGTGAGATATTAGAATCCTGGAAATTTCTCAGCAGGTGGTGCTGATTACTCAAGGGTCACTTTTTTTTTTTTTTAATAACGTGTCTGAGATTACTGTTCTGCTTGAAAGACAGTCTAAACTCTCAAATATCATATTAGGAAATATCACAGTCCAGCTCCAAAGTTGGTCACACCTCCTGCTACTCTTTTCCACACTATTCTAATCATTTCAAACTTCTCAGAGTTTCAAAAACATCCCCTTCTTTTTAAGGCCTTTGTACCTTGGTGTTTGCTGTTCCCCCTGTTCTATCTGTACAACTACTACTCATCCTTCAAAACCCTGGCTAAAAATGCCCCCTTTCTCTACCTTCTCAGGGCAGGGTTAGTTTTTCCATCCTCTGTGATCTTATCTATACTGTAGCATTTTGCATAACTCTGGCACTAATCATACCACACATTGTAATACTTTGTTTACATGTAGATTTTCTCCCTAAGCTTGGAGCTTATTAGGGCAAGAAGTATGTGTTAGTATCTTTTATATCTCCGTTCCCTACTGCAGTGCTCAGTAATCATTAAATATTCAATAAGTATTGAATGAAAAAAGGAACAACCATTCAATAAATATTTTTCTTTTTTCTTATGTTTGATGATATTTTGGGGCCCTGGATTGTGAGCTGGAATCAGACAGTCTTATGAAGACTGGTTTACACCCACTGAGATGCCTGCTTAAAGCGTTGTGATCTTGAGTTGGGGCAGCCCAAAGGTGTTTAGCAGTTACCAGTATCTGTGGGAGTGTAGGCCATGGGCCCAGGCATCTTTCATGCTACACAGGTGATAGTCTGACACTCTCTGCCCTTCTGAAGTCAAGACTTTCTCCTAAGAAAGGGAGAAGGAGAGATAAATTAGGAGTATGGAATTAACAAACTACTATACGTGGACTTCCTTGGTGGCTCAGATGGTAAAGCATCTGTCTACAATGCTGGAGACCCAGGTTCGATCCCTGGGTTGGGAAGATCCCCTGGAGAAGGAAATGGCAATTCACTCCAGTACTATTGCCTGAAAAATCTCATGGACAGAGGAGCTTGGTAGGCTATAGTCCATGGTGTCGCAAAGAGTCGGACACGACTGAGTGACTTCACTATACATAAAATAGACAAGCAACAAGGAATTACTGTATAGCACAGGGAACTATAGTCAATATCTTATAATAACTTATAAAGGAAAATTATCGAAAAATATATGTACAATGCAGGAGACATGGTTTTAACCCCTAGGTCAGGAAGATCCCCTGGAGGAGGAAAATGACAACCCACTCCAGTATTCTTGCCAGGGAAATCCCATGGACAGAGGAGCCTGGTGGGCTACAGTCCAAAGGATCACAAATAGTCAGAAATGACTGAGTGACTCAGCGTGGCATATATATATGAATTGTTTCACTGTATGCCTGAAACTAGCACAGTATTGTAAATCAACTATACTTAATTAAAAAAAAGTTTCTCCTATAACTGCTTTGCTCCCTCTCTCTACCTCTACTCTAGTACTTAAACTTCACACAATTCATAACTACACTGAGATGGACCTCAATATACCAAAGTTACAGGCACACATATTCAATTCACTTGGCATGCCTTCAATATGGGGCAGATTTTTATTATTGTTTCTGATTCTCCTTCTTGTTTACTCTTATTTCAACCTCCAATTCTAGCCCAGAGGCGTTTCTTTAGTTTTCTTCATCATTGGGAAGGGAAGGTCTTTTTTCCCTGGACCCTAAGTTCATTCCTCCACACAGCCTTCTGAATCCACCAGGAGTCCTTCTATACTGGAGTCTCAGAACTACAGTGTGTCAGGACCTCCCTTCTCTGGGTATAAAGACCCCACGGTTAGTTCTCTGTAACTGCCCCTGTTTTAACTACTTCTTCCTGCTCTAAAAGCTTTTCCTTGCCTTCTGCCTTTTATGACTATACTCTAAAACCACTCTCATTTCTTCCTGCTCTAAAACTTCATCATCCTTTCTGAATCCATGTTTTCTCTGCAAGTCCTAATTTTTTACAACTCTGACCTTAGAGCATCACTTACTCCATTATTCTTTCTGGCCCTGCTTTCTATCAGAAGTGCCAATCCAAAGACTCATTGTTCAACCCAATTTCTCTCCTCATCTCAAAAAAATAATCACAAAGCATTTGCACATCCATAGATTCAGGAATGTATCTTATTTATTTATAACTTGTCTTCTTACCAAAGGATTTAAAACATTTCCAAAGATGCAAATGACATGGCAAGATAAAATAAACAAAAAATTGGTTTGAAAAAAGAAGAAGATGCAAAAGTAGAACAAGGTTAGGAGAAGATGATGAGACAAATGTGAGGGTCCCTGTGGGATCATAAAGTCCCATCTATCTGTTGGTGGTGGCCATGGATTTTCCTACCCGTATCCCATGGTCAACACAAAAAGGGAATGAGATTAATTACAGAATTCGGTACCCAGGAGACAAAAATGAATCTAAGTTTCTCGTGAAAACTACAAACATTTAAGGTACCAATATTAAAGACAGATTTTTTTCTGAGTCTTGAGCTAGGTTGGCCTAATAAAGTAAGCTCTCGACAGTGATCTTAGACTAAACACTGATGAATGTTCTTTATGGAAACTCGTGCTATTAGAAAAGTTTAGTAAATTTTAACTTAGTAGGGATGTTGAGAGGATAGTCAAGCACTGGACTGGTGTTTGAACATAGTGATTTTGGAGCTTCCTTTCCACTTGAGTTTCCAGTTTGCAGCCAGGTAAGATGTGGTCCCTACCCTCGGGGAAATTACAGTCTCACAGGGCTGCTGCTGTCAGATCTGATTGCACAAGTCACTGGGGTACATGCTGAAAATGTGGGTTCTCTGGGCACGGTGCCAGAGCCTGTTTTGGTTTTTGCCATGCCACATGGCATGTGGGATCTTGGCTTCCCTGACCAGGGATCAAACCTGTACACCCTGAACTGGAAGCACAGGGTCTTAACCACTAGACCTTCAGGGAAGTACCCAGAGCCTGCATTTCTAGCGAGCCTCTCTGTGATTCTCATACAGATGCTTCAGATAAGAACTCTGATGATGGGGAATCAGAACACAGGTCACTGATCCACAGTGCAAAGCATCAAATCCAAATGCTAAAAACAGGATTCTAAAGGGTGGAGCAATCACTTCTGGCAGGTGTGTTAAGAGGAGATGGTGATCATGTTTGAACTGAGCTCTGAGACATGAATAAGAGCAGACACAGGACAAGTGGGGGGGCCTTTCATGCAGAGGAAATGGAGTAGGCAAAAACTCAGAAGTGGAAAATTGCAATGCTTGTTTAAGGAAAAATAAATAGATCAAGTTGACTGGAGTATAAGGTCTATGTAGAGGAAATAGTAGAGAATAAGGCCAGAAAGGTAGGTTGGGGACAAATTATGGAGGACTTTGAATGACAGACCGATGAATGGGAGTTGTACTTAGTGGGCAATGGGGAGCCATTGAAGGCTTTAGCGCCCCAGGATGATGTGATCAAAGTAGTACTTGAGGAAGATGAATTTGGTTATAGTGTTTGGAATGAATTAGAGAATGTGAAGATTGCACAGGGCTTGGTCTATAAAAGGCACCCTGTACTGTAAATGCTTGTTGAATAAAATGTTTGACTAGAGCAAAGAAAAGATTGTTGCAAAAGTCTAGGTACAAGCTGATAAAGACATTAAGGAACTAATAGTGAGAAATAAAGAGCCTGGGAAGAAGGTTGTGACATTCAAAGAAGAAATTACAGACCAGGATGACCTGCTGTGCAGGGAGAAGGGAAGAAAAGAGTCTTTGTTGGCTCTCAAGTTTGGAACCTGAATTACTGGGGGAGCTGTGGGTCCACTCCCTGTACCAAGAAATTCAGGGCAGGCTCTGGATGTGATAAAAGGTGATGAGTCTTTGAATTAGGAGTGGGAATTGGAGCTTTCAAGAGGGGTCAGGGCTAGCGATTCTGGCCCAGGAGTGGCTTCTGCAGAAATGTAGTCTGGAAGGGAGGATCTGGAGCAGTGCCTATACTTTAAGGGTTGGGAGAAGAAAAACCAGCCATCGTTGGAGACACAAGAATGGTCCTGGCACTGTGGGGATTAGGTTAGCAGAGTCTGGAATTCAAGGGAGAGGGGCATTTAAAGAAGGAAACACTAGGACTTCCCTGGTGGTCCAAAGGTTAAGACTTTCCATTCCCAATTCAGGGGGTCCAGGTTCGATCCCTGAACAGGAACCTAGATTCCATGTGCCACAACTAAAGATCTCACATGTTACAACTGAATCAAAGATCTTGAATGCCACAACGGAGTTCTTATGTCACAGAGATCCCACATGTTGCAACTAAGACCAAATAAATAAATAAATGTATGTGTGTGTTACTCACTCAGTCATGTTCGACTCTTTGTGATCCATGGACTGCAGCCAGCCAGGCTCCTCTGTCCATAGGATTCTCCAGGCAGGAATACTGGAGTGGGTTGCCATGCCTTCTTCCAGGGGATCTTTCTGACCCAGGGATTGAACTTGGGTCTCCTACATTGCAGGCAGTTTCTGCTCTTCAGGCAGAGCTACCAGGGAAATAAATAAATATTTTTAAAAAATAAGAAAGGAAGCACTGAGAATTGTGCTCTAGGATTGTAGACAGGTGGGGACACATTGCAGCTGAGGTTGTGCTGTAGGATTAAGCAGTTAGATTGTCATTGTTGACCTTGGAAAGAGTAGTTTCAATGAGCAGCGGAGTGTTACTTCAGTTCCATTCATCATGCCTCAAATTAGAGTAGGGGTTTTCAATCCTTATGCACCATTTTTGAAGATTTCTCTCCCACCCCACCCCCTTTTTTGGCTCTAACTCTACCTGTTCCTTCCATGGCTGGCTCTTGGCTAGACTTACCCACTCTCTGCTCCAATTCCATAGGGCACAAGAGAGCCCTTGGGGCTACTGACCTTTGGTAAAACCTCAAGGAGCAAGAAATGCCATCACCCAAGTAATAAAAGCAGGTGCAGCCCAGAATCAGTTTCTTCTAGGCCTGCTGTCTGCTGTCCTCTGTGGTCAATTCAATGCCAACTTAAACAGCTCATTTTAGGTTTGACAGTCGGCCCTATGGTTCTCTCTCACTATATGTGTTAGGACTGTTTGGATGCAAGTAACAAAACTCAATTTGAATTATCTTATTTTAACAAAGGGAATTTACTGGCACATGTGTCTGAGAACTTCAGCTTCTACTGGATTAAGGAACTCAGACGGTGTCACCAGGATTCTTTTTCTCTAAGTCTACACCCTATCTGTCTCTGCTTGGCTTCATTATTCCTGCTGCAGAGAGGTCTTTTTCAGGTGTCAGGGAAGGTTCCCATCTCTAGCTACATCCTCCTTCACAATACTTGGACTGGAAGAAATCCCAGGGAAGAACAGTGATTGGCCAGACATGGTCCGGGGCCCGTCCTTGAACCATCGCTGTGCCCAAGGGCATGAGGAGCTGTAATTGGCTGGACCTGGATTGCACACCATGTCTGCTCTTTGGGGTTATCAACAGCCCATTAGAATTACACAGCTGATGTGGCAGGAAAGCAGTTTCTCAAAAGGAGGAGGAGTGATGGCAATAGGCGATGGGGCTGGGGGGTCAGTTCCAAACAACAGGCTGTCCAACGACACGCCAGCTACTGGGCTTACAGCTGTCCTGTCATCCTAGTGAGACTGCCTGTATTTCTCACACTCCCATCACTGCCCCAATTAGTGGGCTGAGAAGTAAAGATGAAACCGAATACTGCGGCTTCCCCTCTTCCTTCTCCTCCTCTCTGGGCTCGTTTCGTGACAGCCATCACCTACCTGGGCAGATGTCTCCTGATTTCCAGAGGCCCCAGGCTGGGGGTGGCAGGGGAGGCTTAGATCAGGGCAGTGATGGGCTGGCTGAGCCGTGTGGGAGCAGTGGCAAAGCCAGCCCGGGCTGCTGAGGCAGGCAAGATGAAGGTGCCGTGAGGCAGATGCCCGAGGGCACGCTGCCCACTCGCTGCCTGAATCCACAGGAGGACTTGGTGCTTTCTGAGGGCCTGAGCTGACTTGCTCTGTGACCTTAGGCTAGACACTTAATTGCTCAGGGCCGCTTCCCCTCACCCTCCATCTGTAAAGCAGAAAAATGACAGCGGGCAGGAGCTGCCCCTTTGCAGGTGGGGGTTATGCGTGCTCTGGCTTGGAAGTTGGCTCTCAGGAGAAATGGCCCTCCAGCCACGCCGCACCCCTAAGTGTGGACCCCTTGTGTCTGCCTGCCCACCCCCACCCCATCCTACCTGCTCAATAGAGAGCAGGTCTCTGAAGAGCTTTGGTTTGAGGTTCTTGATTTCAACCTCTTGAACTATTTGCTCTTGCAGCTGGGCTGGGAAATGGATGACCCTGTTCACACTAGGAGTTGGGAGTGGGCGTGTAGATTTCAAGGTGCTTTAAAAACATGTGCTTTCAGAGCCTGTGGTGTCTAGTGTCACAGAGGCCCTGAGCAGTGGTGTGGGTTTAAGGGGTAGGTGGGGTTTTCTTAACTGTTGTTCCCTCTGCTCCTTGCCTCTCCAGATTCAGCACCATGAACAGCTACATGAGGCCCCGGAACACAGACGCACCAGAGTGTGTGGCAGGGAGGTGGGTAACACAGGTCAGGATACAGTCAAGCCAAGGGGAGGATTTCCCTGCCAATCAGGTATACATCTGTTTTTACCCTCTGTCCTGCCAAGCCATGGAGTATGATGCTCAAACTTCCATGCATTTTGCCAACCACCAAGACTGGTACAAAGAAATGCATATTCCAGGGCACTACCTCTAGAGGAAATGAATCAGTGGGTCTGGTGAAGGGTGTTGCTGCTGCTAAGTCACTTCAGTCGTGTCCGACTCTGTTCGACCCTGTAGACCGCAGCCCACCAGGCTCCCCCGTCCCTGGGATTCTCCAGGCAAGAACACTGGAGTGGGTTGCCGTTTCCTTCTCCAATGCATGAAAGTGAAGTCGCTCAGTGATGTCCGACTCTCAGCGACCCCATGGACGGCAGCCCACCAGGCTCCTCCACCCATGGGATTTTCCAGCAAGAGCACTGGAGTGGGGTGCCATTGCTTTTTCCTGGTGAACGGTGCCAGAAGCCTGCATTTTCAACAAAAAGCTCAGGTGATCCTGATATTAATGGTTCCAGATTCTGAGTGAGGGAAGAGGGTAGGTCTCTGGGTCTTCCATCTGTTTAATTGCAATAGCTTCACTTTTGTCTACATTGTACATTGAGGCTCTGGACAAATTTACATTAGAACAAACAGTCTCATGATCTTGAAGTAACTTGAAAGCCACTGAGCAAAACCTATCTAATCACCTTGGCAAATTTTGAGTCAGGCTTCCTAGCCTTGCATTCCATGACCTTAACTCCCCTCAGGGAGGTTTTAGCCACAAGCAGCTCAGAATCTCCCAAACATGCTTCCTACATCCTTGCCCCACAGTCTTCTTTTTACAGGAAGTCTTCCAGGACTATACTAGAAAGCCAGGATCCCTGAGAGTTCTGGGAAGCACACCTGGAGGAGAAGGGATGGAAGGGGTACCCTCTCAGCTCATCCTTCTAAAATGTTACCTTTTAGTGAAATTCACCAAGGTATCATCTTGATATGATGGAGGCCTAGAGGAAATGGTGAAAGTAAGAAACAAGGAGACTGGAAGTTAAATGGTGTAGAAAGACCCTCCCTTCCCCACACCCTGTCCCTGGGTCTCTCCTGGGGACCTCATGATGATTCCAGGCAGGGGGAGTCAAGTGTTTGTCCGATCAAACCATCCAGGAAGGTAGAGCGGGTAGACGCCCCCTTCCTCTGCCCAGCTTTCACACCATGCCACTTTTCCCAGGCACAAGCCTGGACTCTGCACACTGGCTTTCCCCAGCAGCACGAACATGGGCTGGGCTGGGTACCAGTGAGTGAGGCTGGAGGGGCCCACCTGCCCCAGTGCTGGGAGAGTTGGCTCTCTGGATTCTGCGCCCCTTTGCTTGGGGAGGAAGCAAGGAACGGGAGCTGGGAGCACGGGTTCTCTCATCCTGAGAGCTGTCAGCCTGACCAGAACAGGCATTCATTTTCAGAATAAATAATCAACTCAAAAAATGTACCAAATTCATTTTCAAATTGGCTTGTCAGATGCACGTTTGCCCAGGACTAGTTGGTTGAATAAAATGTATCTTGGGGAGCAAGGTGAGCCAGCCTGTCTCATTCCCTCAGGGACATCTTGTAAATAAGGGCCATTCTGGAGGCCGGAAGCAGAGAATTCCCCGGAACAGATTGAATTCTGGCTTTGTCTTAATGAACGTCAATATTTATTACCAAAGGCGTTGTGCTCCTTGGAGTGATAGAGCATTTCACCATTTCAGCTCTCGCCGTTGCCTTCCCAGGTACCAAATGCTATGTAATTGCTGCTCATAAAGGCAGCAGACAATATTGCCAAGGAAACTCACTTCTGGCTGTAAATCTTCATCATCAAAACCAGCAGAGCTTTGCTTGCCATTTGGACAGAGCGTCCCTGAGGGCAGGGCCCACCCAGGTTTTCTAGTTGTCCTGCTTCAGCAGGGGGACTCCCGAATCCCTCTGGGGAGAAGGGGGTGCTCTTCATGGGGTCAGAACAAGGGCATCAGCCAGCAGGCTGGGAAGGCTGAGAGGTGATGGAAGTTCCAACCCCTACCCCTACCCAGCATCGAAGGAGAGACAGTCACTCATCACATAGTTGGCAGGGCCTGTGAGGTTGTCCCGTCAACATTCTCCTCTGCCGTGAGGATGCTGAGCCTCAGAGAGAGGTGGTTTCTGTCAAGGTCACACAGCTCCCAGACCAGTGCCCTTCACATTCGGCCACACTGTCTCCTGGGGAGTAAACATGGAGTGCCAAAGGACTCCTTGGGCCAGCGGCTGCCTGCCGGGGTCTGTGGCTCCCAGTTGGAGATTCTCCTTGACTCCTGGTAGGTCTGGGGCCCTCCTGTCAAGGGGCCTGGCTTCCTGGGACCTTGTACAGGCAAGTTGCTTCTCCTAGTTGATATATGACTACGACCTGCTCTCACCTGCCCTTGGAGCAACCTATGCTAACCAACTCCAAACTCTGCCTCTCAGCCAAATTGTTCTTTTGAGCCACAGTCCCACATGGAGAATTTGTACAAGGAGGTAGAGATGAGCTTCAGCTTTTCCTCAGTGACTAATCCAGTTGTTCACAGTAGGACCTTCGTCCTACTAAGGGTAGAGGCATATGCCTCTTCAAAATGGGGTTTGGAAGGGCCAAGGAGAGCCTGAAGTGCGTGAACTCAGGACACCAGGCTGGGCCAAGGTGAAGCTTCTGGTTCTGGTTCCTTTCGTTTTGCCAACTTGCTGAGGACAGAGAGGGCCCAGGGTAGAGACACAAAATGGGTTTTCGAGAGTATGTCATGTGGTTCCCAGACACCAGATCGCTCTGCAGAAACTGCCTGGCTGCTGTTATGGGAGTTGTGTTGGAGAGAATTATAACTTTTGACAATGGACATCTCATCTTGCACAGATGCGTCCTTTATAGAATCTGCCAGCAAGATTACAGAGGCATCACAGTGTAATGGGAAGAGGAGTCAATAATTCTGGGGTTATTGATTGTAACCAGACCCATTCTTCTTTTTTAATTTATATTTTATCCACTTTTTTCAATCTGCTTTTTTTTTTAAACCCATACTCACAAAAGCACCTGCTGGATCAAATGCAGTTGATTACATTTTAAAAATGATAGGAGTCATTTGTTGCCCTTAGGAGAGTCTGGGACATGGCAGTATGTAGCTGGAAGGGGAGAGAAATGCATGCAGGGAGCCAGGTTGGGGGAGGAGTAGAAAAGAAGGAGGAAAGCATGTACAGGGAGGGACACAGAGCAGAGCAGGGGACCCCGCTATTCCCCCACCACTATCAGCTGACCTCAAGCTCCCCAGGCCAAGATCTGACGAAGACGTCATCAGATGTTCGGATCTCCAGCAGCTTCAGGCCTCACTCGGGTTGAGTGCATCCCAGAGCATAAATGCTCATCTCGAAGGGCTTACTTCCTGCAGGAGATTATTCATGATAAGGCAAGTGGAGATACTGGGTGAGTCAGGGCAGCAGGACTGTGCACACAGACATCCAGGCACATACACTCACGTGTGTACTCTCTCATGTGCATCTGTTAAAAATTTTATTGAGATATAGTTGATTTACAACGTTGTGTTAATTTCTGCTATACAGCAAAGTGACTTAGTTGTGTATATATGATATATACTGTATATACACAAAATATATTATACATATATGTATGTGTACCTTTTTTCATAGTCTTTCTCATTACGGTTTATCACAGGATACTGAGTGTGTATTTATACTGATATTTCCTGTGCTATATAGCATGTGAAAGTGTTAGTCGTTTAGTCGTGTTCGACTCTTTGAAACTCCACAACTGTAGCCCTCCAGGATCTTCTGTCCACGGAGTTCTCCGGGCAAGAATACTAGAGTGGGATGCCGTTCTTTTCTCCAGGGGATCTTCCCAATCCAGGGATTGAACCTGGGTCTCCTACACTGCGGGTGGATTATTTACCATCTGAGCCACCAGGGGAAGCCCTGTGCCAGATAGTCGGACCTTGTTGTTATTCCATTCTGTATATAGCAGTTTACTTCTCCAATGCCAGATTCCTAATCCTTCCCTCCCCCACCTTCACCGTACATCTTCATTACAAAATATTTACATATAAGACATAGCAGACAGTTTGATATTTGTGATTCTTGGGTTGGATTGTATGGGGGGAGCTTGTAAGCTCTTAAAAAATTGATTATGCCTTCTTGATGGCCCCAATACCCCTTTTGTCTCCAATCTGTGCAGTGTAGCATAATAAAGCCAGTGGGCATTTGCCAAATAATCTGTGGTGAGTTTCATGGTTACTTGAACATTTTCTTCTTGTAGAGAAGGGACCAGGGACTTCTCCACTCATCAAAACAAGCACATCATGACTTTGATTCAGTGTGTCTATCACCCTCTGATTGCGTTTTCATCGGCTTCTCTTCCAGTCAAGGAGAGCCCAGCCTAATCAGCAGAACGAGATCTGTGATCGTGAGCTGGGCCACAGAAGGCCCAAGTTCAGAGGCAGCTTAGAGATTGGCTCCTCCATGTCTGTCATTGTCCAGAAGAGGAAATTGGGTCACAGAGAGATGAAAATGACCTGTCCCAAAGCCAACAGCTGGTTTGGATTTGGGTTAAAATCAGGAGCATTTCAGTGTATTTGCCTCCCATACAATCAGTCTCTTTTCTTCCTGTTACATCATTTTCTTCTGTGGGCAACAGCAGGGCCTAGCCACCAATGTCTCTCTCCACGTCTCCAAACTTGCTCACAGCTGAGTCTCTCCTGTTTGCTTCTAGGTGGATTAGAAAACCGCAGGGGCTGGAGGAAAGTATGAAAGGCTGAAATGGAGCTAGATTTAGGGTCTCATTGCCCATTGACTCATTTTGTGCAAACCTGGAACACTTCTTTTCTACCCTGGGGCTGTTACTGACATTCTGTGGGATGAGGTTTTGAGGTCAAGTACAGAGAAACAGGATGAAAGGTCATCATGTCAGTTTGTTTTTTGAGTCAACAAAAATACTTCCACAAGAATTCTGGATTGTGTTTCCACATGTAGAATGTGGGGGAGGTTTGGGAAAGGATGAGAAAGAAAGAAGGGTACATAGAATTTTTTTTTCTCACTCTAATGCTTCATAATATGAGATCTATAAGAATGACCATCAACTGCTGGCTGACCTTGACCTTGACCTTTCACTGGTCCCTATCAACAGCCCCTACTGCCAACTGCTCTGGCTGTTAGACAGAAACCTGCACTGTCTTTTTTCTTTATCCTTGCTCTCTCTGAGATGATAACATTCATTTTAAGTTGAAAGGTCTGAGAATGAAACTAATCTCTTACACTTAATAGCTATGTGATCACAGGCAAGTCACTTAATTTCTCTAGATCTCAGTTATTTCATTTGTAAAGGAAAGGTAAAGATGCCTCTTCTCCCTACCTTACTAAGGCATCGAGGACCAACACTGATTGAACAGTTAACGACACTTGGGCTGGGCTGTATCACATATAGCAAGAGAGTTATAAAATCAAGCTGTTTATTTTAGAGCAGTTTTAGATTTCTAGAAAAAGATGGTTCAGGGAGATCTCACATAACCCACACCTGGTTACTTCTATTATTAACATCTTCTATTAGTATGGTGCATTTGTTACAATTAATGGCCCAATATTAACAAATTTTTATTATGAAGTTCACAGTTTATTTGAATTTCCCTAGCTTTCTATGGAGAAGGAGATGGCAACCCACTCCAGCGTTCTTGCCTGGAGAATCCTAGGGACGGGGGAGGCTGGTGTGCTGCTGTCTATGGGGTCGCACAGAGTCAGACATGATTGAAGTGACTTAGCAGCAGCAGCAGCAGCAGCAGGAGGGCTTCCCAGGGGACTCAGTAGAAAGAATCTGCCTGCAGATGCAGTAAGTGCAGGACATGCAGGTTCGATTCCTGGGTTGGAAAGAGCCCCTGGAGAAGGAAATGGCAACCTACTCCAGTATTCTTGCCTGGAGAATGCCATGGACAGAGGAGCCTGGCGGGCTACAGTCCATGGTGTTACAAGAGGCAGACATGACTGAGCGACAGAGCGTGCATTCATGCAATGCTATTTGGAGTTATACTTTGTCATTAAGAAAGGGTCCTCCTCATTTAGAACCCTCCCCAGCCATGTATGGGTCATACCAGCCCCTTCTTGGGCCTGGAATAAGACTCTTGATAGGGTTTCCTTTGAAATGCAAGAGGCTCTTTCCCTCTGGTCCACTGAGTCTGTCTTTCTGGTCACCTGGGCCTGACACTAATGAGCTGTTAATAACATGACCATTACCTATGCAAATGAAGGAGCTGGACTGGGGCAGGAGGTACTGCAGTGACAGCCGGTTCCCTTCAAGTGCTAAATAATAAATCATGTTGCTGTGGTTATTAACCACCTTAACTAAACTGTCCCAGGAGCTGACCCCCCAAGAGCCCTTGGGTTCCTGGTTTATTTACATCAGCAGCCCGTCTCCCAGGAGATGTTAAGCATGTGGGGGGTTAAACACCTCAGCTCTGTATTAAGGGAGCTAGGTGGTGTCAGGAGCTACAAACAAACAAATCCAACTCTCCACTTGGGTGCCGACTCCTGTGTGTTCTGAGACAGTTACTCAACTTCTCTGTGCTTCAGTTTCTCTTCAGGATGCTTGTATGTGGTGGCTCTTGGGAATCTGCTTCTTCCTTGTTGGGGAATAGTGACGCAGGTTTAGAGTCTGGACTGCCTCATTCTCAGTTAACCTGTTCCTGACTTGTAGGATGGGAGACTGAGATTGTGGCCCCAGGAAACGTTGGAGGGTATCGGAGTTGTGACAGAGACAGGCGTGCTTGTGGCCACCACACACAGCCTAGTCCTCCCTATTGTAAGAAGAGGTGGAGGGATCAAAAAAAACACACAACAAACAGAGATGGAGGGAATTTAGGGTTGGATGGGATATGGAGGAAAAGGCCTTCTTACATTAATAAATACCCTAGCTGTTTGCTGTAGCAGCTATACCCTTTCCAAAATCAGGGTGAAAACGAGGTGTAAAGGAGCCTTTAAATCTCCAAGGCAAGTGACATGCATTGTGCTTTTCCTCCTTAATATTAAAGTGTCCTAAGCATCAGGTGCCTGCAACTACCAAAACCTGTTTCTGTTTCCTCAACATCCAAATTGTCAGGGCGTAGGGGAGGTGCATTTTAGGGTGGCTGTCTAACTGAGAATGGTTTTCATGACTTTGGTGCCAGACCTCAGAATAACAAGTAGCATTCCAGACCCTAATAAATCAGAACTCTCCTCTCTGAGTTCTGAAACCAGTGGAAAGGAATCAGGGATCAATATATCTGTTTTGCGGGTGGTAAAGTTGAATAGGAAAATAAAGTTTGGATCTGAGGCTTAATGAAGTTTGGAACATGAGTGTTCTTTCCTTCCCTCCTGGATTGAAATTTCCTAGTCATAGGTAGAAAATGGAGAGACTGCTGGCCTGCCCTGGTGAGCTTACTACATGGAGGAGACAGAAATCTTGTGACCTGTGTGTAGGAAGATGAGAAAAGGTGAGATGTGAGAGAATATGCATGCCAGGAAGGAGCTCAAAGCCTTACTCCCTATCCATCTCACTGGTTCCAAGTCCCGGTGCAGATATACACTCGGGTGGCCGCGGGTATACACTCGGGTGGCCCCGGGTATACACTCGGGTGGCCGCGGGTATACACTCGGGTGGCCGCGGGTATACACTCGGGTGGCCCCGGGTATACACTCGGGTGGCCGCGGGTATACACTCGGGTGGCCCCGGGTATACACTCGGGTGGCCCCATGACACCCACCCCTTCAGGCTTATGCTCTGTATGATCTTCTTCCCTTAAATGCGAGCAGGACCTGTGACTTGCTTCTGGTCAGTGGAACACGATAAAGGTGAAGGGATTTTGCAGAAGTAATTAAGTTACAAATCAGTGGATTGGGAGTTCATCAGAAGGGAGTGGTCCTAACTTCAATAGGTAAAAGCTCTTAAAAGAGAAGCTAAGCTTCCCCATGGAAGAAAAGCTATGGTAAACCTAGACACTGTATTAGAAAGCACAGACACCACTTTGCTGACACAGGTCTGTATAGTCAAAGCTATGGTTTTTCCAGTAGTCATGTATGGATGTGATAGTTGGACCATAAAGAAGGCTGAGCACCAAAAAGTTGATGCTTGTGAACTGTGGTGTTGGAGAAGACTCTTGAGAGTCCCTTGGACAGCAAGGAGATCCAACAAGTCAATCCTAAAGGAAATCACCCCTGAGTATTCATTGGAAGGACTGATGCTGAACCTGAACTCCAAACTTTGGCCACCTGATGCAAAGAGCTGACTCATTGGGAAAGACCTTGATGCTGGCAAAGATTGAGGGCAGGAGGAAAAGAGAGTGACAGAGGATGGGTGGCATCACCAACTCAATGGACATGAATTTGAGCAAACTCTGGGAGATAGTGAAGGATAGGGAAGCCTGGCAATGCTGTAGTCCATGGGGTCACAAAGAGTTAGACATGACTGAGTGGCTGAAAAACAACAACAATAAGCTGTCCCCTGGGAGAGAGATTTCCCTTGCTGGCCTGATGGAGTAAGCCACCACACTGAAGGAAGCTCACAGGGCAAGGTAATGGGATGGCCTTTACGATATATGGGCCACTGACGACAGCAAAAATTCAGGGTACCCTGTCCTACAGCCGCAAAGACATAAATTCTGCCAACAATGTGAATGAGCTTGGAAGCTTATTTGTACCCACTTGAGCATTCAGATAAGAACACAGCTCAGCTGACACTTTGCTGCCTATGAGGTCACAAGCTGAGGACTCAGTGGAGCTGTGTCTCCTGACCAACAGAAACATTTGAATTAACACATGCACTTTGTCTGAGGTCACTAAGTCTCTGATTATTTGTTCTACAACAATAGGAAACTAATAGTGCCTCCTTGGAGAGAAGTGGGAGGGTCACAGTAAATGGTGGAGAACACAAGTTGATGTTTTCTGTTATGGAAACAGTTCTTATTTAATGGACCCAAACTGTGTGGGAAGAGAGAAGATATTCTTCCTCTAGTTATACATAGGGATAACTAGTTATACATAGGGATAGGTCTCTACTGACCTCAAGCCATTCTGATTCTTTTTGAATTGGATTTTTTGAAACAAAGAGAAACAGAATTTGATTGGAAATCAGAAACTAGCTATATTAATGCCTGCACCTTGCATAAGGTTCCATCAACTCACATAGTTGAGAATCCTGAGTTTTGATTGCCTAATTTTGCCTTCTGTTCAGTGAGATATCCCAACTATCCTTCTACTATATCTTCCATCCTGTCTTTTAAAGGAAAAAATTTAAATTAGCCAGAGCTGATTGTTCTTACTTGCAACCAAGAGAATTTTAATATCTGGTAGGATTTCCTGCTAGCCTAATTGCCCCCAGATTAGTCCCATCAAAGTGCCCATCCACATAATTTCTCTTCTGGAATTAGAACTTCAGAATCTTCTCTGGTCTCTTTGGTCCACTAATCTTCTGCCCTCCTACTGTCCCTGTTGCTGATGATCACACAGAGATCATTGCCTGCTTAGTCCTAAATTTTTGGCTGAAGGCTGTTGCCACTGGTAACCTCAAATCTGGCTTAAGTGAAAGGGACATCCAATCTTCTCTTGGCTTCTTCTTAACCATGGGGCTTGCTGATAAGTCACTTCAGTCGTGTCTGACTCTGTGCGACCCCATAGACAGCAGCCCACCAGGCTCCCCTGTCCCCGGGATTCTCCAGGTAAGAACACTGAAGTGGGTTGCCATTTCCTTTTCCAATGCATGAAAGTGAAAAGTGAAAGTGAAGTTGCTCAGTCGTATCTAACTCTTAGTGACCGCATGGACAGCAGCTTACCAGGCTCCTCTCTCCATGGGATTTTCCAGGCAAGAGTCCTGGAGTGGGGTGCCATTGCCTTCTCCACCATGGGGCTTAGCTTTTCCTAATTCCCATAGCCCACCTGAGTTCAGACTATGGCTTTTAATAAGCATTAATTAAAGCATTCAGTATAATAGCAGTTCATTGCTTCTAGCGTTGGTTGTCCTCAGAATCCATGAGCATGAACCAAACTTCATAGCACTGTTCTCGACTAGATTCCTGACAAGCTGCTGTTCTGTTTCCCTGGAAGGTGCATGTCTTTTCCCATCTTTCCTGATTCCAGACCGATTCTGATTTTTCAAATGGTAAAGGACGACTTTTCTCTTCCACTTGAATTTTTTTTTTTTCTTATCCCAAGATTGACTTTCAGAGGAAATTCCCAAGGTTACCTCTGTCTACATAATCCCAAACACCAATACAATGGTTCCACAAGGCAATAACCAAAGTCCATTTTGTTCAGTATTATATAATGTCATATGTTGACACAACCAGTTTAGTCTAAGTTGTGTTGTATTAGATTCAGTCCAATTCTACCCTTCACTTCAAATTGGAAGTCTGTGCTTTCCTACTTTCAGTCTCCATACTTGATCCTTGGGGAGCAAATCATTCCATAAGGACACAAACAGGAATTTTCAGGCATTTCTCTCCTGAAATTTAGATTTAGACAAAGAAAAATTTTCTAGAAAAATATGTAGGGAAGTGGTTAGGATAAATTAAATTGCCATCAGTTCAGTTCAGTTCAGTCGCTCAGTTGTGTCTGACTCTTTGTGACCCCATGAATCGCAGCACGCCAGGCCTCCCTGTCCACCAACTCCCGGAGTTCACTCAGACTCAAATCTACCGAGTCAGTGATGCCATCCAGCCATCTCATCCTCTGTCGTCCCCTTTACCTCCTGCCCCCAATCCTTCCCAGCATTAAAGTCTTTTCCAATGAATCAATTACTATAAATGTATGTAAATAAACTTGAAGGCTCAGTTGGAAGCATCAACATTTTGGGTTACCTTATAGGTCCCAATTCTTCTTCAAGCATCTCAATGTGTCCTTGTATTAGATTTGCATTGGTAAAGCGTTTCTTTTGATGATTTTTTTCCAAATGAGGTATATTTCCCCCCCAGAGTTAAGTTCCAGTCTCCAGTGGATTCCCATTGACATATGGTTGGCTAATTGGTAGGGTGGAGAGAACTTTCTAGTGAATATCAGAAGAATGATTCCAATTCTTTCTCTATCAAAAACTAGTCATAATAGCTTGAGCAGTATTTAATCTTTCTAGAAACTTTGTTTTATCTGTAAAATGAGATGAATTATGTTATTTTCTAGCCCTCTGCTTACCTAAGAGTTAGTAGACAAGATGTGATGGGGCAGTGACACGAGGTATAAGAAAATCTAGCTGCACTATTTGTAATAGGCAAGACATGGAAACAACCTAAGTGTCCATCAACAGATGAATTGATGAACATATGAGATATTATATATATATAATATATACACACACATATACATACAATGGAATACTACTCAGCCATAAAAAATGAAATGTTGTCATTTGTAGCAACATGGATGAACTCAGAGATTATCATACCAAGTGAAGCCAGACAGAAAAAGACAAATAGCATATGATGTCACTTATATGTGGAATCTAAAAAAATACAAATGTATTTGCTTACAAAGCACCAATATACTTACAAACATAGGAAACAAGCTTATGGTTATCATAAGGAAAAGGAGGGGGAGGGATAAATTAATAGTATGAGGTTCAGTTCAGTTCAGTTGCTCAGTCATGTCTGACTCTTTGAGATCCCATGAACCACAGCATGCCAGGCCTCCCTGTCCATCACCAACTCCTGGAGTCCACTCAAACCCATGTCTATTGTGTCAGTGATGCCATCCAACCATCTCATCCTCTATTGTCCCCTTCTCCTCCTGCCCTCAATCTTTCCCAGCATCAGGGTCTTTTCTAATGAGTCAGCTCTCCGCATCAGGTGGCTAAAGTATTGGAGTTTCAGCTTCAACATTAGTCCCTCCAATGAACACCCAGGACTAATCTCCTTTAGGATGGACTGGTTGGATCTCCTTGCAGTCCAAGGGACTCTCAAGAGTCTTCTCCAACTCCACAGTTCAAAGCATCAAATCTTCGGCGCTCAGCTTCCTTTATAGTCCAACTCTCACATCCATACATGACCACTGGAAAAACCATAGCCTTGACCAGATGGACCTTTGTTGGCAAAGTAATGTCTCCACTTTTGAATATGCTGTCTAGGTTGGTCATAACTTTCCTTCCAAGGAGTAAGCATCTTTTAATTTCATGGCTGCAGTCACCATCCACAGTGATTTTGGAGCCCAGAAAAATAAAGTCAGCCACTGTTTCCACTGTTTCCCCTCTATTTTCCATGAAGTGATGGGACCAGATGCCATGATCTTAATTTTCTGAATGTTAAGCTTTAAGCCAACTTTTCCACTCTCTTCTTTCACTCTCATCAAGAGGCTGTTTAGTTTTTCTTCACTTTCTGCCAGAAGGGTGGTGTCATCTGTATATCTGAGGTTATTGATATTTCTCCCGGCAATCTTGGTTCCAGCTTGTGCTTCTTCCAGCCCAGCGTTTCTCATGATGTACTCTGCATAGAAGTTAAATAAGCAGGGTGACAATATACAGTCTTGACGTACTCTTCTTCCTATTTGGAACCAGTCTGTTGTTCCATGACCAGTTCTAACTGTTGCTTCCTGACCTGCATACAGGTTTCTCAAGAGGCAGGTCAGGTGGTCTGGTATTCCCATCTCTTTCAGAATTTTCCACAGTTTATTGTGACCCACAAAGTCAAAGCCTTTGGCCTAGTCAATAAAGCAGAAATAGATGTTTTTCTGGAACTCTCTTGCTTTTTCGATGATCCAGCAGATGTTGGCAATTTGATCTCTGGTTCCTCTGCCTTTTCTAAAACCAGCTTGAACATCTGGAAGTTCATGGTTCACGTACTACTGAAGCCTGGCTTGGAGAATTTTGAGCATTACTTTGTTGTTCCATGTCCAGTTCTAACTGTTGCTTCTTGACCTGCATACAGATTTCTCAAGAGGCAGGTCAGGTGGTCTGATATTCCCATCTCTTTCAGAATTTTCCACAGTTTATTGTGATCCACACAGTTAAAGGCTTTGACATAGTCAATAAAGCAGAAATAGATGTTTTCTGGAACTCTCTTGCTTTTTTGATGATCCAGTGGATGTTGGCAACTTGATCTCTGGTTCCTCTGCCTTTTCTAAAACCAGCTTGAACATCTGGAAGTTCATGGTTCACGTACTCCTGAAGCCTGGCTTGGAGAATTTTGAGCATTACTTTACTAGTGTGTGAGATGAGTGCAATTGTGCAGTAGTTTGAGCATTCTTTGGCATTGCCTTTCTTTGGAATTGGAATGAAAACTGACCTTTTCCAGTCCTGTGGCCACTGTTGAGTTTTCCAAATTCGCTGGCATGTTGAGTGCAGCACTTTCACAGCATCATCTTTCAGGATTTGGAATAGCTCAACTGGAATTCTATCACCTCCACTAGCTTTGTTCCTAGTGATGCTTTCTAAGGCCCACTTGACTTCACATTCCAGGATGTCTGGCTCTAGGTGAGTGATCACACTTTTGTTATTATCTCGGTCGTGAAGATCTTTTTTGTACAGTTCTTCTGTGTGTTCTCAAAAAGGGTATTAGCTAATAGTAATGGCTCACCAGTGAATTAACTAAGTTTTTAGAAGATTTTTTTTCCTCCAAAATGTCATAATCTCACTTTGCTATTATAGTTTTGAGAGTCATGTTATTTATTTATTTATTTTTCTACTGTCACAGACATTTTATAATATGGTTTTCTCTACTACCACCATCACCATCATAAAATGTTTTTCTTTGGTTTGTTTAGTTTGGATAACTTTTTCTTTCACAGTGGCATTATTGGCAAGCCATTTGATTTTATGCATTAACCTTTTATCCAGTCACCTTGTTCAAAATTAGTCTTAGTAATTCACAAGCGATTATTTTTAGTTTTCTAGGTAGGTAATATACATTTTACACATAATAACAATCTTATCTCTTTCTTTCCACTATTTTTATCTGATTTCCTTTTCTTATCAAATGTTTAGAAATGAACATCTAGTTTTGTATACATAGGAACACAGTCAGAGAGTAATGATTATGGCATCCTTATCTCATGCATGACTTTAATTGGAAGGCTTGTAGTATTTTAGCATTGAATATAGTGATCGCCATGGATTTTTGTTCATATCTTTCAAATCAAGAATATCCCTTGGGATTTCTAGTTTGCAAAGTGTCATTTTTACAATTATCATGTTACCATTTATCAAATTATTTTCAACATAAAGTAGGATATTACATAGTTTTATTATACAACTATTATATAATTTACATTTTTAGATTTTTCTTTGTTGCATTTCACAAATCTTGATCACAATATGTTCATTGAGTAAACTGCAGGATTCATCTTGCATGTGATGTTGAATTTAGGTCATATTTTGTGTATGTTCAAATTTTTTTCAAAAGAGCATGTTAAATATTTTACTTTCTTGCCAGTCGTGCTAAATATGTCAACACAGCTGGCTCAGTCCTCAGCTTCTACCTATAGATTTTTAATAAACATATTTGAGCTTATGTTTGCCTATAATAATTTAGTCATTATATCCTTTCTCCACCTGTGTAAGTCAAGAATAGTAGCATACCTTTTCGCTCACCTGTCCCCTCACTTCCCATTTCTCATGTTGATAGTATATAAAATTTTATTTCTAGTTTGTTATTAATAAATCTTTTAAAAACCCAGTTATTTAGGCTTAATGAATTTTTAAAAATTTGTTCATTGTTGCTATTTCCTCTTGAACTCATTCTTCTATTCAAATTACATACATTCATAGTACTTACAAATATTTGTTAGTCTGTAATTGGTAAATGTTTTGTTTCATTCTCATATTCCAATGTCTTTTGTCTGACATAGATCCAGAATTATGCCTTTTTCAGTTTTTTACAGTTTTTCCACATTTAAAAAAATTTATTCAATATTGTTGATAGGAAGCTATTCCCAGATATAAGATTGATTTGTGACAATCAATGAAAAAACCAATTATAATAAGCAACCAGGAAATTTAACAGATACAAAATTCCATTTAAAATATTACAAAAAGTTAAAGTGTATGCTATATTTAAACAAAGCAGCCCTTAGGAATGAATAAAACTGTATTAAAGGATGCAAAAATTGTAGAAAATACAGAGTCCATACTCTTAGATGGGACAACTTGACAGATAAAATTATTAACATACCAATAATTTATAAATTCATTGGAAGGTTTATCAAAGATTTACTGAAATCCTTACAGATGCATTCTATGAGTATGACACTTGCCTAAAACAAAGAAATGAAAAGACTCAGATATGTATGTGTGTGTGTATATACATATAGATATATAAAGCTTGGTGAGCACACATGTGCATGTTATTATATATTCAAGAGTAAGCTTAAGTTTAGCTCTCAGCCTTTGTGGCTTTTCAATATACAATCTTTGCCAATTTTTCATTATGCTAACTGTATAAGAAAGAATTATGGATTTTTTTTCTTCTAGTTTTTGGAATTGTTTATATGATATGAGAACCATTTTTTCTTTGAAAGTTTAGAAAGCTTAATCTATAAATATATCAAGTATGAAGATGTATTTGAATATATTTTGATAACTTATAAAAGTTTCTTAAGAAAGCATTATCTACTGTTTCTATGAATTGATTTTGGTATTTTAAATTTTCCCAGAAAATTTACCATGTCATTGGATTTTTCAAAAGAGAGGGATAGTTTTGCATGAATTTTCTTTAATGATTGAAAATAATTTCTGATTTTTCTATTTTCTCTTTGTATTTGTAAAGATTTGACATAATTTTAAATTTTACATTTTTTGAAAGAACCAGCTCTTATGTTAATTTTATATAGTATTCTCTTTTATTGTTGTTTGCTTTTTAAATAGTTATTCTTATCATCAGTACATTTTCAAGTCTTTATTTTCTTTTTCTTTTTATATTAAAAACACTGATACATATAGTAAATATATGTTTTCTAAATTACCTAGTTTATAGATACTGTTTTTAATTTTTATTAACTTTTACATAGCCTCTCATCTAAGTTGTGGTATCTTTTTAAACCCATAACTCAAAAAATTTTTTTCTTTTTTTCAATATTCATGTAGTTTAAGCTTTTTATCCTTTGGTCCTTGGAAATATGGAAAAAATATATGCTATTAGTATTCCCTAAGATATTAAAAACATTTTTCTAGTAATTAAATGAAAAATGAAGCAATTTTTAGTGATTCTAAGAAAATAATTTTAGATACTTGCACTTTGTTTAGTTGCTTTCCCCTCCTCCTCCTTACACTGAAATTTATAGTTTACTACAAAATAATTCTAGATTTAGAAATCTTTGTTATTATTTCCTTTAGCATATAAATTATCTCTTTGAATATTTATTATATTTGCAGTAAATTTTGTTGTTCATTCTCACAGTCGTGTCTGGCTCTTTGCGACCTCATGGTCTGCAGCAGGCCAGTCTTCCCTGTCCTTCACCATCTCCCAGATTTGCTCAAACTCATGTCCATTGAGTCGGTGATTCAGTGTCAGTGATGCCAGTGACTCAAAGACACCGAATCACTGGCTGTATTAAGTTTGATAGACATATTACAAGAAATTTTCAAACAACGCTGTGTGCTACCAATATTTTTTTATTATTACCAATGTCCCTTTATAATATTGTACAGTGGCTCACGTTTTTAAGTTCGTTAGATCCATCTCTCCATCGGCTGGAGAATTGCTCTTCAGTAATTTTTAAGGAATATAATGCAGGTGATAGATTTTGGGCTCTGCACTCCTGACAATGTCTATTTTTCTTATGCTTGGCAATGTATTTTTGTTGCATCTTGGCTTGCTGCCATTTCCCCTCAAAACTCTATAGCTTTGACTACATTTATCCCAGAGAGTTAACATAATAGAGAGGAAAAAACTGTGGACAACTTGATTTTCCCTTTCCTTTCAGAGACAGTGTGTTTTTTGCTTGTTTTCTGCCTGAATAGATGCATGAATTTCCCTCATCATTGTAATGGCAAGAGTTATCCGAACACACAGAACTTTTCAATCTATTTTACCTAATGTGTTCATATGGTGGGAGTAAAGGCTATTCCCTTGTCTCACCATTCTGTCAGAGGTCTTTGGTAGTACTCTTGGTCCCCTTGAAGCAGTCCTCATCCCATTCTCTAGCCAGTTCCTTGGGAGAAGTTGCTTTTCTGATTTGTGAATTTAGTAGGGGTTGATCAGCCTCATCTGAACATTTCTGTCTCTTCCTCTCTTTTTTTAGACGCAGCCTGCTGTGTGGAGGATCCATGGCTGGTGCTTCTGGGCACTTACTTTCTGGGGTAAGTGCCAGTTTCTATGCTGGAAGTTTGTAGTCACACGGCTGTGCTAGTGACTATGTGGGCATAGCTGGCAGATTCACAAATGATCTATTAAGAACACTACTGTAGCCTGTGATTTAAGTCAGGTTCTTGAATTAGCTCTATTGAGCAACTGATGCTTTTATTTCTCATTACCTGATTCTTCTGTCTCCTTTGTAATGGTCTGGGCCTCCTTCCACTCACAGTTTTAACTTTTGCTATGTTTCTATGTTTAACCCCAGGTCTTTCTTCAGGTCAGAACATTTTTCTTCTCTCTCCTCCTCCTTGCTTATATTCAGCTCTTTTTGTTCTTTATTTATCTTTAAATTTGGAAATTCCTATTTGTTATTTTGTTTTGTCTGAGTGTGGATCCTTGTGTATTATATCACCTTCTATAGCTCTTATCTAACAGAAGGTAACCGCATAAACAACCAACCCAAGAAAAAAATGGGGCAATGCTCCAGGCTCAATTTTATGGTGTTTTTAGTACGAAGGTAAATCTCTCCACTGTCTGTACCGAATACTATTACAGAATTTCTGAAACTGTGAAGTAAAACTATAGCTATTAACTGTCTCCTATCCCTTCATCTGGACCTGAATGGTAGAATCACATTTTCTCAGAAAAAAATCCATTCAGTCTCTAAACATTAACAAGCCTAGACCTCCCTCGGTAAGGAAGCAAAATAAAAAACAAAGCAAAGAATATCTCTTAATGTAGGAAAACATGTTGATACTCTGAGTGGATCAATATGAAGGAATAAAATATGTGAGTGAGTGAGTGAAGTCGTTCAGTCGTGTCCGACTCTGCGACCTGTGGACTGTAGCCCACCAAGCTCCTCTGTCCATGGGGTTCTCCAGGCAAGAATACTGGAGTGGGTTGCCATTTCCTTCTCCAGGGGATCTTCCTGACCCAGGGATCGAACCCAGGTCTCCCACATTGCAGGCAGACGCTTTAACCTCTGCACCACCAGGGAAGCCCCTATAAAATATGTACCAACATTTAAACAGAGCAATTGCAAATTGATGGGAGGAGTGCAAAGAATTTGAAGGCTCTGTTTTAAGCTCACTATACCTACTCTCAGCAGGAGCCAGCCATGCAATGCTTTCATTCTTGAATGTGCACAGCAGGAGAAAAGTCTTGCCATGTGTTCACTGCTCTGTTGGTGGTTGGTGGTCTCTAGTCTATAAAGCTGCCAATTGTCTTCACCCAATCAAATCGGAATGTTCTCTGGATTTCTCTTGGGATTCCATCTTCGTATTTTTCAGATGTTCCACAGTGGTTACAGAATGAACTAGCCCCTCTTTATTCCAATAATGTCAGCAGGAAGCAGACAATTCAAGAACTCTGATGTGTGAGGTGCCCATGGACAGTTTCTACTGCTGATATGGGCATCATTACCATCTTCGTATTTTTCAGATGTTCCACAGTGGTTACAGAATGAACTAGCCCCTCTTTATTCCAATAATGTCAGCAGGAAGCAGACAATTCAAGAACTCTGATGTGTGAGGTGCCCATGGACAGTTTCTACTGCTGATATGGGTATCATTTTTATGCATGGGTAGTTATTTCAGTGACAATTTGGAAAGCAAAGTGAGCATGTAATCACTTTTAAGGTACAATCTTGTTTGTAAATCTGTTCACTTAAATGGGTTACAGAGTCCTTTGACTCTGTTTCCCTATTTGTAAAGTAGGGATAATCTTAATTACTTCCTAGGGCATTAAAATAAATTCCATTTGTAGATTTGAAAAAAAAATTGGGAGTGAATGTTGAATACAATAAAAATCATTATTGAGCATTTGGGTAGTTGTGAACATCCTACCAAAATGATAATGAGTTGAGGATTGAAATCTTGTATTTCTTTCTGTGGATACAGTATTTATTTTCTACATTAGAGACAGCCACTGGATATAAAAATTTTGTTTAGTGGTATGCTCAAAGGTAATCAGAACAGGAAGTAGTTATGTATTTTTTTTAGCAGATCATGTGGGAAATAGAATAGGAACAAATAAAGTGTGTGGTTCCCTTTTATTGTACATCTGTTCCTTCATATCTATTTAATTTGAAAAAATGGTTTCTTCAATAAAACAACCTTATGATGAGTTTACTATATTTCTATGATGTTATGATACAAATATTTCTTTACTGCTAGAGTTTTAGTAAGCAGAGGTATAAAATAGTGTTTCAGAGTCACTATTTGGTTTTTATTGTCTTTTAATCTCTTGAAATGTAAGTGAAATTAATCGGAACCTCTCAAGACAATATTTTGGTGGCTTATTAATTTTAATTTTGCTTCTGGCACTCATTAAAAAAAATTAACCTTTCATTAAAGTAACTCCTTTTCAACTATTCAACTCTTAAACTTTCAACTCAAACTCTTGAACAGAGAGATTATGTTATATAGATTATTTTGGCAGGGTTTCGATCATTTATTTGGGTTTGAGTCCTACATCATCATTATATAGCCATTTTTTTTATTTTATTTTTAATTAATTTTTATTTTTTAGTTTATTTTGCTTTACAATACTGTATTCATTTGGCTATACATTGACATGAATCAGCCATGCATGTACATGAACTCCTAATCCCGACCCCCACCGCCCCGCTCCCGCCCCACACCATCTTTCTGGATTATCCCCGTGCATCAGTCCCAAGCATCCAGCATCCTGCATCGAACCTAGACCAACAATTCGTTTCACTTATGATATCATACATGTTACACTGCCACTCTCCCAAATCATCCCACCCTCTCCCTCTCCCACAGAGTCCAAAAGGCCATTCTATACATCTGTGTCTCTTTTGCTGTCTCACATACAGGGTTATCATTACCATCTTTCTAAATTCCATATATATGTGTAAGTATACTGTATTGGTGTTTTTCTTTCTGGCTTACTTCACTCTGTATAATCGGCTCCAGCTTCATCCACNCTCTCCCTCTCCCACAGAGTCCAAAAGGCCGTTCTATACATCTGTGTCTCTTTTGCTGTCTTGCGTACAGGTTTATCATTACCATCATTCTAAATTCCATATATATGTGTAAGTATACTGTATTGGTGTTTTTCTTTCTGGCTTACTTCACTCTGTATAATCGGCTCCAGCGTCATCCACCTCATTAGAACTGATTCAAATGTATTCTTTTTAATGGCTGAGTAATACTCCATTGTGTATATGTACCACTGCTTTCTTATCCATTCATCTGCTGAAGGACATCTAGGTTGCTTCCATGTCCTGGCTATTATAAATAGTGCTGTGATGAACATTGGGGTATATGTGGCTCTTTCAATTCTTGTTTCCTCAGTGTGTATGCCCAGCAGTGGGATCGCTGGATCATAAGGCAGTTCTATTTGCAATTTTTTAAGGAATCTCCACACACTTCTCCATAGTGGTTGTACTAATTTGCATTCCCACCAACAGTGTAAGAGGGTTCCCTTTTCTCCACACCCTCTCCAGCATTTATTGCTTATTGACTTTTGGATCGCAGCCATTCTGACTGGTGTGAAATGGTACCTCATTGTGGTTTTGATTTGCATTTCTCTGATAATGAGTGATGTTGAGTATACAGGCAGCCAGAGCCGTAAGGGCTGGAACGTGGCAATTGCAGCCCCGGAGAGACTTTACTGACCAAACTGCAAGCAGGCTTCTTTGCTAACTAAGACTTCTTGGGGTGCTGGGCAGTCACAATTTGCCTGATAATAGGTGCAAGGGATACACCCAGAAAACTGATTATGTTCTCAGTAGGGTCATTCCACCTGGCAGCAAAGATGGCCATGGGAATTTCCAAGGTTATGTGGCCCTGTCTACTCATGTCTTAGAAAGAGAGATATCCACTCTTTCAAAGTGTCTCTAACCTAGATAGCATATTTAAAAGCAGATACATTATTTTGCCAACAAAGGTCCGTCTAGTCAAGGCTATGTTTTTGCAGTGGTCATGTATGGATGTGAGTTGGACTGTGAAGAAGGCTGAGTGTCGAAGAATTGATGTTTTTGAACTGTGGTGTTGGAGAAGACTCTTGAGGTTCACTTGGACTGCAAGGAGATCCAACCAGTCCATTCGAAAGGATATCAGCCCTGGATGTTCTTTGGAAGGAATGATGCTAAAGCTGAAACTCCAGTACCTTGGCCACCTCATGCTAAGAGTTGACTCAATGGATAAGACCCTGATGCTGGGAGGGATTGGGGGCAAGAGGAGAAGGGGACGACAGAGGATGAGATGGCTGGATGGCATCACCAACTTGATGGACATGAGTTTAGGTAAACTCCAGGAGTTGGTGATGGGCAGGGAGGCCTGGCATGCTGTGGTTCATGGGGTCTCAAAGAGTTGGACACGACTGAGTGACTGAACTGAACTGAACTGATCAGTCTCTGAGAAAGGATTTGGTCATCTAAAAAGCTATAAGGTCATTCTAGACTTCTCACCAGGGGAATGGAGTATTTTGACTGGTCAGCCTGGTCACATGTCTAGACTTAGAACAGGAGAATTAGGGCTAGATCACTGACAGCCTCAGAAGATGAAAAAATTAATAGAAATAGAGATATGTGAAAAGACATCAGCCGTGGGAAAATAATGTGTCTGATTAAAACCGCAGATCTCCAGTTTCCTTATCTGTAATATGAAATTAACTATGCCTAAGTGAAATTGATCAGTCATGTCTGACTCTTTGCAACCCCATGGGCCATACAGTCCATGGAATTCTCCAGTCCAGAATATTGTGTTGGGTAGTCTTTCCCTTCTCCAGGGGAATCTTCCCAACCCAGGGATCAAACCCAGGTCTCCCACATTGCAGGTGGATTCTTTACCATCTGAACCACCAGGGAAGCCCAAGAACACTAGAGTGGGTGGCCTATCCCTTCCCCAACGAATCTTCCCGATCCAGAAATTGAACTGGGGTCTCCTGCATTGCAGGTGGATTCTTTACCAACTGAGCTTCAGGGAAGTGTACCTAAATGAGGAGTTAAAATACACACTAGAGAGAGCGTATTTAAAGTGTCTTATATGCAGCAACTTTTTGCTAAGAATTCCATGGGCTTTGCCTTTGCTCTGTGTACTTCTTGCGGGGCAGGAGAGTGGGAAAGGCAGAAACAGGTTGCTTCTACTCTTCCCTGTTCTTGGTAACTGCTGTCACCCGTCGATCTCTCAGGCTTCTTCTCTTCACGACTGGCATGCATCCTCCAGCTTCTTCTCAGCAGCCCACTTCCTTACTACCACTGAAATGCATGCTCAGGTCCTTTCTTTATGAGGAATGTATTGCTAATCATTCAGAAGAATAGATAGAGGGATAGCAAAACTAAAAATTACTGAAAGCCATAAATGTTATACATTTTTAAATACTTAGATGTTTGGTCTCATGCCTGAAAGGTATGTATGATAAGGAATGAAAGCCTGTTTATATCTCAAAAACCCTTGATATCTCTAAAAGGGGCTTCATTTAAACTCAACTTCTTTCAGAGACCCCTCCTCTGCCCGAGGAACAGGCCTCAGTTTCACAGCAGTCGTTCTCCCAGCCAACAAACCTGGAGGTAAGCTTAGCTCAGATGCCATATCCTTGTTGATATGGCAAAGGATGGTATGGCATCCTCAAAGTGTTGATATTTGGAAATCATACTGAGAACGGAAAGGAGTGGATGAATCAGGGGTTTTGGCCCACAAGGAAAACAGGCGCAGGAAAAGCAGGAGGAGTTAAGAATGATAACTAGATTCAAATGATGAGGAATGGTGATAGAGTCACTGCAGGAAGTAGGGAAGGAGGGAGCTCAGGGAACCTGAAGGTATTAAGTAGTTCTTATGGATAAGCTTGTGGGACTTCCAGGTGGAGTGGAGTGACAGCTGTGAAAAGGACATGTTCAGAGAGATTGGCTCAGAGGTTAAAGCGTCTGCCTCCAATGTGGGAGACCTGGGTTCGATCCCTGGGTCGGGAAGATCCCCTGGAGAAGGAAATGGCAATCCACTCCAGTATTCTTGCCTGGAGAATCCCATGGACGGAGAAGCCTAGTAGGTTACAGTCCATGGGGTCGCAAAGAGTCAGACACGACTGAGCAACTTCACCTTCACCTTCACCTTCAGAGAGATGGGATTCTACAGAGAGATGAAGAGAGGACCAAGGAGTGCTACGGGAACCAAGAAAGAGGGGTCCTCCTAGGAGAATGACTGGTCTGTAAATGTTCATAGGGAAAGGATATCAGTCATGTCATACAAAATCAGTATCAACAACACTGTCATCATCATACCTGAACTTCCCTTTTTCATGTATTCTTCCTCTCCTGTTGCCAAAGCCCGTGTGCCAGAGTATCCCATACCTCCTCTCTCCCTTTCAGGGTTCTCGTGGTGACTTCCTTTCCAAGAATACTCTCTGCATCTTGGTATGCACTCCTAGATCAACATTTTAGACTCTGGATGTCTTTATTTTTCCAATCTTCCATTGAACTCTGCCCTAAGCCCAAGCTTTCTGTCCTTGCTTTCATATTTTTCATCAGAGAAAGGGGTACAGACTCAGACAGGAGGTCCATAGCAAGGAGACTCACTGAAACCTCTTAAATCCAGTCATGTTGGCTGATAACTCCTTTGAATCCCCACGGAGTCATCCCTGATACAACTTGGTGCAGGACTGAACAAAACTGGAGTGGACGCTGCAGCTGCATCAGGGGCTGACTTGAGGGAGAATAGTGTGATTCACAGAGAGACAGGCCTGGGGACAAGCACAAAATTAATTCTGCTTTCCCTCTGCAAAATATCTCCCCTGGGTTTGAAACTGATGTTTATCAGAAAACAGTTATTTTTACTATTTTATTATTGCCTCAGTTAGCATTTATATGGCACTTTGTATTTTCAAGGTGCTTTTCAATCCTTTTTGTTAGTGGGAGAGAGCAGGTTTTCAGGTATAGGTAGAACAAGGTAAGAGACTGGGTTTTGTTTTTTTTTTTTTTTGAGGAGGAAAGACATTTCTGCAAGCAGTCATTCTGCTCTCTAAGTTTGACTTCTCAAATGATGGTTTGAAAGATATATAAATTATTTGCACAGTAATTGTCCAATAAAAAGTCACTAAACCAACTGAAATGCCATGGAAGAAATTATAAATGCCATACTGCTATGTCATTAAAAGGAGAGAAACTCATTCATGCACGTATGCATGCAGCTCATCATCATAATTTAACTGAGAAAGGAATACTTTGGCCCCAAACCTTGGCTAGACAGTGTAAGAATTGCATAGAAATTCAATTCATGGCCTTCATCTTAAAGGATTTAGAATGCTTATTTAGAAGATAACAGTCACATGAAATAATTAAGACCATGAAGCAAATACTACTGACTAAAAAGAAATCTCCATTCACAAAAGATAAGTGTTTCCTTGGATTCCATCATCTCTGTGTAGCTTCTACTCAGATCCCCATGACTTGCTCAGAATCCTTTATTTCAGCACCGGTTGACCCTTTTTTCTCTTCCCACTTCTTGCTCTTTCCAAAATTACTATCTTGTAAGTGGAAGGTTAGAGTGTTGAGGTATAATGTAATAGTTCAAAGATAAAACTAGGTAATTATGGGAGATAGTGGGATAAGAAAAGTGACAAGGATCACAGTGCTTTTCCTTTGGCTATAAGTCAGAGAATTGTGTGCAAGAGGAAATTATATTGAAAAGAATGGGGATCTGAAGCTATCTTATTATCTTAGTACCAAATATACAATAAAGGAGAATATTAGAGTCAGAAACTGTGTACATATTTACAAAGTGATGCCTTTCAACAAACCTGGGAAGAATATAAGCAAACTTGCTCTCAAAGTGAGTCTCTTTTTTAACCTCACATCACCTTAAAGTGTTGCTTGCCTTGGGTTCTAATTTCTCAGCTTTTGCAACCTTGGCTTCCTTCTAAAACCCAGCATTGGTGCACTGTGGGAAGTGGGAGTCAGGGTTACTGAATGCCTAAACGTTTGAGCTTTGAAGATCTTTATTAGTTACTAAGATCTCAAGGAAGTGCATTAACTTACAGAACCCAGATTTCTCACTGTATTTTGTCTGTTGTGAGGATGAAATGAGAAGATGCGTGAGCCCTCTGCATCTTCTTCAACACAGAGGAAGTAATCACTACATAGTTTTCTTTTCATGGGCCACAGGATTTTCTGTTCAAAATCCTTGCAAAGTTCCAATCCAGTACCTTTCAAAAGGATAATGAAATCAGTCTTGAAAACAAATCTCTACTAATCAACTGATAACATTTGCAACACTTGCAATTCATTTGGTATCGTAACATTAAAAAACTTATAACTATACTCATTTAAACCTCAGATGAAGTTTAGGTTTAGTACAGGAGGAAACTGTCATTTAACAAATTAAACAATTTGCCAAATCATACAATTAGCAAGAGGAAAGGCTGGGCCTTGGTCTTAGGCCTTTGGACTCCACATTTCATGTAATTTTTACTACTTTTTACTGTCCCTCTATGTATATAAATACAAAACATTAATATAAACTTATTCAGAATGATGAATGAGTCACACAACCAGAGCCCTCTCTACACTCTTGGGAATATATATTCATCAAAAAAGGAACCTAGATTAAATATCTCTAAGGAACAGAATTCTGATGATAAGTAATTTTACCATCTTTGAAGACAAGTAGAAGGCATATTTTGGAAGAAATGAAGTTGTAGATACTTTCAGTTCAGTAAATATATAATATATATGGCAATATGTAGTTGGCCATTTCTTCCATGACAAGAGTGGAGACAGCTTTATTATGAAGCAATGGCCTTTTCTATAAGCAGAGAAGAGAGGGAATAAATGAGTCAAATTGTCACAGTCACCTTGAACCTCTTTAGAGATTGGAAAGAGCAAAAAACTTAGCCAAAAGCTTTTCTAGCATTTCTGCATGAAATGTATCGTTTTACCCAAGAGTCCAATCAATAAACATGAATAGAAGCCAGGAAATGAAGAATTTCTGTTTGCTGTAAATTTTTTGATTTGTTCTATTATCATAATTGATGACCTGGAATCAAGAACTTACCCAAGCAGAATATCAAACATCTCATTCTCACATAGACAAATGTCTCTGGAAATCTATCAAGAAAGTGTTGTTGATTCACTTTGCTTTTCCCTTCCCTGGTGAATTTCTTCTTCTTTTCCCGTTTATCCATCTGATTTAATTCTACTCCACAGAAACACGTCTGTAGTGAGGGCAGAAGGAGAGTTCTGGAGGGGCTTTTCACCATCTGCATGGTCAGAAAAGGCCACTTGATCATCAAGGCAGGATCATGGAGAGGGTTTTTTTGAAATTTTCTCCTGAACATACTTTACTCCCTCTAAACAGGTCCTGGTATAGATTCCAAACTGTCAACAGATGTGTGACCCATAGTATGCAATACAACCCTGCTTGTTTCTCATCATTCTTGAGTGCCTCTTTCATATGACAGTTCCTCGAGCACACCGAGCTCTTGTCCATCTCGTGCCTTTGCTCTTGGAGTAATCCCAGCCTAGGACCATCTACTTTCATATTTCCCCATAGCTCCCTGCTTTTGACAGTCAGTTCTCAACTCAGATTTATCAACTTTTCAGAGTTTCCCTGACCTTTCTAGCTAAATTTCCTCCCCAGGCCCTTTCTCTCATATTACCATGTATTATTTTTATAGCACTTATTACTCTAAGAAATCATCTCAATTACTTTCTTACTACCTATTTAGTATCTATTTCTCTGCCTTGAATAGAAGTCTTAGAAGGGCAAGATATTATCTGACATATTTATGCCATATTCTCAACTCTTAGTTAGTGTCTGGCACATAGTAGATACTAATTAGTGTCTGTGGAAATAAAGAAGTGAGGGGGGAAGAATTATGGATTTTCCACTGTGTTTTGTGCATAGTCTATGCTACCATGAAATATATTTCAAGCCACTTAATGATTAGGTATTGATGATTTATTTCATCAATTAGCTCCTTAAAAGAAGAGCCTATGTCTTCTATGTTTGTAATATCTCCCACGGCTGAGTATAAACTGCCACTTGATAAATTCTTGGTGATTGATTAATAATTGAGAGTGAAAAAGTAGTAGCCATGTCATTCAAACCAAAGTAACTAACATCGATCGGAAAAAAAAAGAAGCAGATAAACATTTGGAGGGCATCAGCTGCTAAAAGAAGTATCTCAATTCTTCACTTTGCTTTTGGTTGTGCTTTGACTGAGAGAATCTAATGAGAAGATGCACAAATGAAGCTGAAACCATCGATGCAAAAGACTTTGGAAAGAGAGACTGGATAGGAAGTTGTGAATGGTAGGGAAAATGGAGAAGTTGGAATTTCAGAGGAATCTATGCCCCTAAGTACGTGAAGTGTGAAAGTTGCTCAGTCGCATCCTACTCTTTGCGACCCCATGGATTGTCCATGGAATTCTCTAGGCCAGAATACTGGAGTAAGTAGCCTTTCCCTTCTCCAGGGGATATTCCCACCCTGGGGATTGAACTCAGGTCTCCCATATTGCAGGCGGATTCTTGACCAGCTGAGCCACAGGGGAAGCCTAAGTATGGGAAACTGAAAAATGGCAAAGACTTTGATAGAAATCACAAAGTTAGGATAAAGAGCCACACTGGGAATGGGGGGCGCGGGCAAATTTATTTTTAGAAAAACTGAGTCAAAAATAGTGGCAGAACATACAAGGGGAGAAGCCTAACAGAGTAAGAAAAATGAAGCTGAAGCCATATTAAGAAAGCAGTTCTGTTTTGAGGTTATCTTTGATTCATTCTGTGGGAATGGGTGGAAGTTTCCAGAAAACAAGGAGGGGCCTGATGGCAACCTTAGGGAATATGCTCACAAATAAAATTGAGAAGGAAGAAGAGAGGTCAGGGAAGGGAAGGAAAAAAGCAGAGGTGAGGCAGAGAAGCTGGAAGGAGAGTTCCATGGAAATGAAGAAAGGGGGCTACTTCATTTTGTCAAAATATGAACTCGATCTGTAAATCTTATCTCTGCAGACAGAAAATAAGGAACCCAAAAGTGAATGCCTCTCTTTCATGTGTATAGTGACGTGGGGGAGTGGGTAATGCTGGTAAATAAATTTTATTAATTTGTGCCCATAATTCACTTGTTTTGGTTATTTTTAATTTGTTCAGTACATAAATGTGCTACAGTAAAAGACGCTTACTTCTTGGAAGAAAAGTTATGACCAAACTAGATAGCATATTCAAAAGCAGAGACATTACTTTGCCGACTAAGGTCCATCTAGTCAAGGCTATGGTTTTTCCTGTGGTCATGTATGGATGTGAGAGTTGGACTGTGAAGAAGGCTGAGCGCTAAAGAATTGATGCTTTTGAACTGTGGTGTTGGAGAAGACTCTTGAGAGTCCCTTGGACTGCAAGGAGATCCAACCAGTCCATTCTGAGGGAGATCAGCCCTGGGATTTCTTTGGAAGGAATTATGAGAAAGCTGAAGCTCCAGTACTTTGGCCACCTCATGCGAAGAGTTGACTCATTGGAAAAGACCCTGATGCTGGGAGGGGTTGGGGGCAGGACGAGAAGGGGATGACCGAGGATGAGATGGCTGGATGGCATCACTGACTCGATGGACATTAGTCTGGGTGAACTCTGGGAGTTGGTGATGGACAGGGAGGCCTGGCGTGCTGCAATTCATGGGGTCGCAAAGAGTCGGACACAACTGAGCGACTGAACTGAACTGAATGAAACACAAAAACACTTCCTGACCTGGTCCTCCTCACATCCCAGTGCCTTCACAGAGGTAATGCTTTTGTGCATGCTACTCCATTCTCTCTGTGAGTTTTTACCTTTATAAGTTAGAAATATATAGATATGCTTAGTTGATTTTAATTATACTAAGTGGTATTACGTTCTCAGTCTTAACTTGAAGTTTTCTTTTTTTTTTTAACAAAGTCAGATGTATCTTTAATATTAGAAACTCTTTTATGCTAATATATGGATCTACATTATTCATGTTTATTGCTGCATGGATGCCCAAATAATAGAAAATAGTAGCTATTTATATCTTATTTAAGCAGAGCTTTCTTTATGAACACTGACTCCTCTGTCCATGTGTTCCTTCTCTCCTGAGCTCGTGTTTTTTCATGGTTTGGGTACCAATATGTAAAGCTGTTTGATCAGAGAGGGCAGCCTCTGTCTCCCCCTTACTTGTTTTAACCACTTGGGGTCCTAATACAGGTTTGAGTACTGAATCAGGGAAATAATTGCCAGCTGAATTACAATCCCTGGAGCTGAGTATTCCCTCTGGCCTTTTTTGGTTGTTGTTGTTCCTTTCACATACTACGGCAACAAAGTGGCTTGCTGTTAGCACCATTGGGATTTGGTCCAGATACAGAGCTGGTACAGAGACAGTAAGGACGCTGCTGATGCAGAAGCAAACCATCTCCTTGCCCCCTGAGAAGCCACTGGTGGCCTTGCCATTCAGCCCCGGGGATGAAATAGACTGACAGAAAGAGAGTGAATATCCTGCCAAATGTCCCATTGAAAATCAGGCTAGAAAACTCATGTCTTTCCTTAATCCCTAGACCTCAGTGTGTCTTCCTACCCACAAGCCCCAGACAATTCACACTGCCAACTTTTTCCTGCACCACCACACTCAAATGCCTGCCCGCCACACTCAACAAATTTTATACTTTTCACTTGGTCCCACTCAATCCCATGTGGTGTTTTGAAAATATGTAAAGCTCCAATATTTTTCCTCTCCTCATAAATATGGCATTTTAAATGTTTCATACATATTCATGCTTTGCTCTTTCTTTTTTCTAAATGTGCACCTATAGCTTAAGTTTTATTCATACCCTTCACTGGTTCCCTGGTTTGAATTGAAAAATTGAAATGTAAAATATTAACAAATAGTAAGGTGTCTAAAACTTTCCTTGCAGTGTGAGACCTGAAAAGAAATAAAGGCAATCTTCCAGTACTTTACAAGCATGATAGTAAAAGAACATATCCAGCTTAATTTAAAAAAAAAGCATAGAAAGACCTAGCAATCTGTAAACAAAATATTTTTGAGGAGTTGTGGGAGATTGATTTGTGGGAAAAATCTGTGGTGACAGTGTTACTAATTTAGAATCACACTTCAAACATTCAATCTTAAGAATTCTCAGGTGGATTAAGACTTTGCCAAAGTTTCTAAAGAGCTTGAAGATTCTTGCGCATTGGTTCCTCTCAGTCCAGCACACATGAACTTCATCCAAAAATCATATTTTTTTTCTTTCTTTTCCTCCCTCTCCTTTAAAAAAAGAAACTGAGCAGGAAATCTCACTTAAACAAGCTGTCTCACAACATTTCTGGCAAATCCTGATTCCAACTAAGTTGAAAATATCTCAAGAGCAGCCTGTCATATAGAATTTCAGTGCTTCTACTCCTGGGAAATGCAGAAATAGATAGATATGTGGGATTCAAAATCTCCAAAACACCTTCAGAAAAAGTATCTTAATATGAACTTCAGAATGACCTGATTTTATGTGAGAAACATATGCTGCCTCTCATGCATCAGTGAGCTATTGCTGTGTAACAAATCACCCCATATCTCAGAGACTCAAAATGATAAGCATTTTATATTGTTCAAGAGTCTAGTTCAGTGGGCAATTCTGTTCTTGGTTGGACTTAACCATAAGTCTTCAGTGAACTCTATACAAAATAAGCTAACTCTGCTGATCTTGTCTGAGATATCTCACATGCCTGAACACTATCTGGATAAAGGGTAGTTCAGGATGCCCTTGATAAGATAATTGGGACTATCCTCCAAGTGATCTCTCTCCTTCATCAGGCTATCCTAGGCTTGTCTGTGTAGTGATGGCATCATTCTGAGAGAGCATGTAAGTGTGCAAGGCCTCTTAAGGCCTAATATCAGAAGTGGCACATCATCCTGCTATCTTATTTCTTTGGCCAAGGTCAATCACAAGCCCAGCCCAGATTAAGAGGATAGAGAAATAGTCTCCCAACACTTGTTGAAAAGTCATTTTGCAAAGGGTGTATATAGAGAGAGCATTAAGTGGGATTGTTAATATTTTTATCTACTACACCTCATTTTTAGAGAAATGCTTTTTGAAGAATCCTATAAAGATTTAGGCTTTTCAAGTGTACTCTCCAAAGTTCACCTGATCACAACTTCATCACTGGATACTCAGACAACAGTACCAAATGACAGTTCTGGGGATGCATGACATAATAGCAGGAATTTGGGCAGAAAAAAAAGAAAAACAAAAAAAAATGCATATTTAGTATTAATATTTTGCAAGTATATAAAGTTTACATTTATTATCCTCTATGTTCTCTTCAAGCATGTTGGTGATGAAGCATTTCTTAAAAGACTGCTCTGTGATTGTATCCAGAACTTTCTTCTGAATCACCTCCTAACCACTGATTCTACAAGTTTAGATGAAGTGTTGTTTTTGTTTTGTTTTTTTTAATTCTTCTCTTACCAGATGGCATCACAGAAGCTTATCAGAAAAGAATCAATATTCCTTCCTGAAATGGTTCTTAAAAGGTGTACTGACTGAAATGTTGAGAAGTTATGGCTGCCAGATACACCACCAGGAATAATAGCCAGGTGCACATATCTGTACTTGATGACAACTGACCCAGCTCTCAACTTGTTGAGCTTGGGCAATCACTAAGTCCTATCTGACTCTTTGAGACCCCATGGACTGCAGTGTGCCAGACTTCCCTGTTCCTCACTATCTCCTGGAGTTTGCTCAAACTGATGTCCATTGAGTCAGTGATGCCATTCAACCATTTCATTCTCTGTTGCCCCTTTCCCCTTCTGCCCTGAATCTTTCACAACATTAGAGTCTTTTCCAATGAGTCAGCTCTCTGCATCAGGTGGCCAAAGTATTGGAGCTTCAGCTTTAGCATCAGTCCTTACAATAAATATTCAGGGTTGATTTCTTAGGCTTGACTGGTTTGATCTCTTTGCTGTCCAAGGGACTCTCTCAAGAATCTTCTCCAGCACCACAGTTTGAAAGCCCCAATTCTTCAGTGCTCAGCCTTCTTTATAGTCCACATCTACACATGACTACTGGGAAAAAAATGTAACTTTGACTATATGAACCTTTACTGGCAAAGTGAAATCTTTGCTTCTTAATGCCCCTTTTGGGTTTGTCATAGCTTTCCTCCAAGGAGTGAGCATCTTTTAATTTCATAGCTGTAGTCATTGTCTGCTGTGATTATGAAGCCTAAGAATATAAATAATATATTTATATTATTATTGGTGTTGCCCAAATAGTGGTGGGCAACATCACTAGACCATTCAGGTATGACCTAAATCAAATCCCTTATGATTATACAGTGGAAGTGAGAAATAGATTCAAGGGTCTAGATCTGATAGAGTGACTGATGAACTATGGAATAAGGTTCGTGATATTGTACAGGAGACAGGGATCAAGACCATCCCCATGGCAAAGAAATGCAAAAAAGCAAAATGGCTGTCTAAGGAGGCCTTACAAATAGCTGTGAAAAGAAGAAAGGTGAAAAGCAAAGGAAAAAAGGAAAGATATAAGCATCTGAATGCAGAGTTCCAAAGAATAGCAAGAAAAGATAAGAAAGCTTTCTTCAGTGATCAATGCAAAGAAATAGAGGAAAAGAACAGAAGGGGAAAGACTAGCGATCTCTTCAAGAAAATTAGAGATACCAAGGGAACATTTCATGCAAAGATGGGCTCGATAAAGGACAGAAATGGTCTGGACCTAACAGAAGCAGAAGATATTAAGAGGTGGCAAGAATACACGGAAGAACTATACAAAAAAGATCTTCATGACCCAGATAATCATGATGATGTGTTGACTAATCTAGAGCCAGACATCTTGGAATGTGAAGTCAAGTGGGCCTTAGAAAGCATCACTACGAACAAAGCTAGTGGAGGTGATGGAATTCCCGTTGAGCTGTTTCAAATCCTGAAAGATGATGCTGTGAAAGTGCTGCACTCAATTTGCCAGCAAATCTGGAAAACTCAGCAGTGGCCACAGGACTGGAAAAGGTCAGTTTTCATCCCAATTCCAAAGAAAGGCAATGCCAAAGAATGCTCCAACTACCGCACAATTGCACTCATCTCACATGCTAGTAAAGTAATGCTCAAAATTCTCCAAGCCAGACTTCAGCAATATGTGAACCGTGAACTCCCTGATGTTCAAGCTGGTTTTAGAAAAGGCAGAGGAACCAGAGATCAAATTGCCAACATCCGCTGGATCATGGAAAAAGCAAGAGAGTTCCAGAAAAACATCTATTTCTGCTTTATTGACTATGCCAAAGCCTTTGACTGTGTGGATCACAGTAAACTGTGGAAAATTCTGAAAGAGATGGGAATACCAGACCACCTGACCTGCCTCTTGAGAAATCTGTATGCAGGTCAGGAAGCAACAGTTAGAACTGGACATGGAACAACAGACTGGTTCCAAATAGGAAAAGGAGTACGTCAAGGCTGTATATTGTCACCCTGCTTATTTAACTTATATGCAGAGTACATCATGAGAAATGCTGGACTGGAAGAAACACAAGCTGGAATCAAGATTGCTGGGAGAAATATCAATAATCTCAGATATGCAGATGACACCACCCTTATGGCAGAAAGTGAGGAGGAGCTAAAAAGCCTCTTGTTGAAAGTGAAAGAGGAGAGTGAAAAAGTTGGCTTAAAGCTCAACATTCAGAAAACGAAGATCATGGCATCTGGCCCCATCACTTCATGGGAAATAGATGGGGAAACAGTAGAAACAGTGTCAGACTTTGTTTTTTGGGGCTCCAAAATCACTGCAGATGGTGACTGCAGCCATGAAATTAAAAGGCGCTTACTCCTTGGAAGAAAAGTTATGACCAACCTAGATAGTATATTCAAAAGCAGAGACATTACTTTGCCGACTAAGGTCCATCTAGTCAAGGCCATGGTTTTTCCTGTGGTCATGTATGGATGTGAGAGTTGGACTGTGAAGAAGGCTGAGCGCCGAAGAATTGATGCTTTTGAACTGTGGTGTTGGAGAAGACTCTTGAGAGTCCCTTGGACTGCAAGGAGATCCAACCAGTCCATTCTGAGGGAGATCAACCCTGGGATTTCTTTGGAAGGACTGATGCTAAAACTGAAGCTCCAGTACTTTGGCCACCTTATGCGAAGAGTTGACCCATTGGAAAAGACCCTGATGCTGGGAGGGATTGGGGGCAGGAGGAGAAGGGGACGACCGAGGATGAGATGGCTGGATGGCATCATGGACTCAATGGACGTGAGTCTGAGTGAACTCCGGGAGTTGGTGATAGACAGGGAGGCCTGGCGTACTGTGATTCATGGGGTCGCAAAGAGTCGGACACGACTGAGCGACTGAACTGAAGAATATAAAATCTGTTACTGCTTCCAATTTGTCCCCATCTATTTGCCATGAAATGATGGGGTCAGATGCCACGATCTTAGTTTTCTGAATGTTAAGTTTTAAGCCAACTTTTTCACTCTCCCCTTTCACCCTAATCAAGAGACCCTTTAGTTTCTCATTGCTTTCTGACATAGAGTGGTATCATCTGCATGTCTGAAGCTGCCTAACCCACAAAAATGGTAAAATTTTATTTGTTAAAAAAATTATTTCAGATGTGTGAAAAAAATGGAAACTTTTAAATTGATGAAATATGAAACTAAATATCATTGCATTCACTGTTCACAAAAGTATTTTTTCCAGGGAACCACTGGAAGCTTTGATAATTTTGCCTCCAAACAGCTCTGTTAGACTTGCTATTTTTCAAAATGAAATATCGACTTTAAAGTTTGTCCAATTTTGTCTAATTGGAAAATCCAAATGAAATGATCATTTCAATTGCTTCCAAGGGAGAGAACTTTCCATAAGAGTCTAGGTGACATTGCTTCTATGGTCATATATGTTTCTTTTAGAGATTCTTAAATTACTTTGGGGCGTGGGTCAAAAAGGACACGCGGACATAGCATTCAGGGCACTTTTTGTTCTTTAGCTGTCTTTACCTTTTCAATAAATTAGTGTCTCAAAGTTTAACCTTCGTCTATAATCCATCTGGGGCTTCCTCCCATAACTCACTCCAGAAGGAACATTAGTGGATGTGAGTTTTCTCCCAGGGATTCACCCTCCTTCTGTTTTAAATCAAAAAATGCTTTTGCAAATTAGCCAAAGGAGACAGGCTATAAGCTTCCTGTAAGAATCCTTCAGAGTGCCCTCCGGACTTTTTGTCTGGCTGTTCACAAAAGTTGTGCAAGTTAGGATGGACATTAAAATCCACATGGAGTGTGTAAACCGCACATGTGGGGACAAACACAACTTCCATAAAAACAACAGGCATCTGCAGGGTTGCCTCAATTGAAATACACAAAATAAATGTGTATCAATCAGAGGGCAGCAGGTAGTTTTTGGATTTTTATGATGAGAATAGTTTTCAGAGGCCCTGCTAGTGCACACCTCTTATTTCACATGCAAGGAAACAGACTAATTATTCTTTCATTCAAAGCATAATTCTTAAGTCTCCATAAAGAGACAGGAACTGTTCTAGCCTGTGAGAATGAAGACCAAGTGACTTCTCTAAGGACACATCTTGGATAGTGATAAGCCCCATACTGGAACTCCAGTGTCGTCATGCCCTGTCCAGAATTCTTGGCAGTGCCTGCACCTTTAACTGACTCAGAATATTTGGCAATAGAGGGGGGAAAAAACACATTTTAGCTTCCATGTCCTGGTCAGATATTTGACCTTTCAGTTATTCATTTATGTTTAAGGAACAACAGAAAATCAGTAGTAGAAGGCTGACTGGAACTGAACCACCAAATCAGCACCCAGAGGTCCTTGCATGAGAAAAATTTGTATTTTATTTGTTTGCTTCATTGTGTCCACGTATACAACAACATGCCAGGAGGGACAGGAGAGAAGCGTTCCATTGTCCAGACTAAGAGCAACAACAAAAGTCAGTGGAGGAAAGAAGCGCTGTAATCTGTATACATTCATGCTCTGAAAGTAGAGTTTAAGGTCAGTGTGCAGTTAGTCATAAAGACTTTCTGGGAAGACTCATTTTGAATTGGGGTTTGAAAGAAATCAAGAAAATATTGACTAAGACTCCAATCTCCCTTCATTTGTGAAAGTCTTCTTAATATTTACATATTGTTTCCAATATGGTATTTAGTTTCTTTTTTTAGGAGTTCTACTCACCCTTATGCTCATTCCCCCTTGTTTATATTCCATATCGACCCTTTTCATTGTTTTTAATCGTGTTCATTCCTCTTTTTGCTCAATATTCCCGATCATGACTCCTGTATCTTTAATACTTTTTGCTTGTTTTTGTTTGCTTGTTTCTTTTCTTCAAATTCTAAGTCGCCCTTGTGTGGGGTTTTGTTTCTGGATGGTTTTGTTTATTTCTTTTTTCTTTTCTAAGCTGTTCCAGTCCTGGTTCTCGCTCCTTCCATTCTCATACTATCTCTTATGATCTCTCTTTCACCTTTGCATTGTCCTACCTTATATTTTGATTTCCTACAGGCATTTGTTTTCTATTGAAAAAAAAAACAACAATGGTGATATTTTTCCATCATATTTTCTGGCTAATCTGAGGTAACATTTCTGGGACACGTTCTTTCATGAAGTATCATTCTCTAGCAAAGTCTCATTTTTTATTTTTCTTTTCCTTCAGTCCTTTGTGAAGGTGGATTTGATGTACCTTTCTATTTATCACTCGTCTATAAATACAGAAATTCTTCCAGAAACAGCAGTTGATTGGCAGATGGTGGGCTGAAATATGAGTTCTCATGGTCACTTGTGGCCAGTATTTCCCACCAGTAATCAAAGCAAGTCCTGTATAACTTTTCACAGTGCAGACTTCTCTTCAACCCATCTCACCAAAAACCAGCTTCCTGCAAATCTGGGTCTGGTGTTACCTGAAACAGTTTGACTCTTTTCAGACTAACTTTCGAGAATTCAGTGGCTCAAATGGTAAAGAATCCACCTGCCATGTGGGAGTCCTTGGTTCGATCCCTGGGCTGGGAAGATCCCTTGAGCAGGGCATGGCAACCCACGCAAGTATTTTTGCCTAGAGAATCCCCATGGACAGAGGAGCCTGGCGGGCTACAGTCCATAGAGTCGCAGAGTCAGACGTGGCTGAGCAACTAAGCACAGTGCACAGCAAAGCATTTACCCCAGGGCTACTTAGCCTCCGAAGTGCTGAGGTTTCTAGTCTGGCTGGTGGGAACAGGCACTAGTCTGCCCCTGTTTGAGTGCCAAGTACTTCCTGTTCTAGTCATTCTGGTGGTCCCTTCTCTGGCCTGGAGCAGTTTCCTCACAGCTTGCTCTGATTGGCGTTCTGCTGGATCTTCAGGGTCACCCTCTGAAGGTCTCCAGCCTTCTCTCTCTGGGCAGCTCTCTCCTCTGTCAACTTGTCCTGCAAACTCTTGCCACCTTATCTCCCTCCGATTCCCAGCCCCATCTCCGCAACTCAGGTTTGTCTAGGTTCTCCCTTCCTACTCTCCTGACCATCGAGGCAGTGAGCTTGGAAAACTGTAGAACTTTCTTCATTGTTTCCCATCTTTCATAGGTCACTCTCTGTTTGAGGTCTAGGTTCTTGGAACCATTGCTTTATAAATTTTGGCTCTTTTTTTTCAGGGGATTTATTTTTCAGGTCAAAGGTTAAAGCTGGCCCCTGTTACTTCATCTTGGCCATAAGAAAAAGTTTTGGTTATAGTAATTCTTTGTTTGGCCCAACTATCTCAATACTCAAGATTTGTTCTGAATAGTATCCAGGAACTTCCTTCCTGGTCAGGGAAGACTTTCTTGGATTTCCCTGGTGCTGCCTACAATGTGGGAGACCTAGGTTTGATCCCTGGGTCAGGAAGATTCCCTGCAGAAGGAAATGGCAACCCACTCCAGTACTCTTGCCCGGAAAACCCCATGGACGAAGAGCCTGGTAGGCTACAGTCCATGGGGTCACAAAGAGTCAGACACGACTAAGCAATTTCACTTTCACTCTCTTTCATGTCTGTTGCTCCAAGAAAAGGATTGCTAGTTTTGTCCCTTTGAATGCACCACTTAGGCTAGAGACCTGGACTCTGCCTTCATTGACTGAGATATTCACCAAGGTATTCACCTCTCTGATACTGTGCCACTATTTAACCTTCACTGCACTGGCAACTCTTCAGCCTATGTCAAGAATAAAAATGTTTCCTAGGTGAGTTGTTCTGCATTTTTTCCATCCTCCTTTATTTAGGGAGGAATGATCATTTTTATTTGGCCTTCCTTCCATCCAAAGTTGAGCTCCTCAACAGATGAGGACTGTAAATTGATATACATGTGGGTCCCTGCACATAGCATGCAGCCTGCACACTTGGGACTCTTCAAGGGCTGATGCTGATGACTATAAAGAGGAATGCAAGGGAGCTGATACTATCAGAGGGTGAGCAAGAGAGGAGGATATGACAAGGATTCAGCAGAGGAAAAGTTATAGTTAAAATACTGACTATTTGTTCTAATTTGAATAAAAGTCTAACTCCATAAAATTAAGCATTTTTTAACAAGATATTCATTCTAGAAATGTTTAAATTACCATTCAGATAATAGTGGCAAGATGCAGGGCAGGTAGCTTAAAGAAAGAAGAAAGACATTTAAGAAAACAAAGCATATGAGAAGGTAAACATGGCACACAATATTTGTTTGTATTTCTCAAAAGCTTAGTAAAAGAAGCAGCTTTCCTCCTTTGCTAACTGACAGTCCTTATCTTGGCTTCTATGAAGCATTCACTAATGGAAATAAAAATGAACCAAAACTTAGAAAAATGTGATAGTGTCAACGGTACTCAAGGAAAAAATATAATTACTTAGTCATTTTAATTACACATGCAGAGTAAAGCAATTGCTTGCAATTTAATGCTGTATGCCAGAAACAACTTAATATTAATAAATATTTGTGAGAAATCACTTTGTAATTTTAATTACTTAACAAAAGCTATAAAATATTTTTTAATTAAAAAGTATGTACAACCATAAGTAAAATGACCCTTTGTATTCCAGCATAGCAGTTTCTGTGAGAGCTGAAGGGTAACATTTCTGAGCCCCTAATTGTGTATAAATTATGAGGGAGAAAAGGGCTAAATACCACATTGTCCCTTTCCAATGGAAAGTTAGGGAAAAAAAATTGTTAAATTAAAAAAAGGGAAGACTGAAATAATAGGGGTTTTTGGAGATAGTCTCATGTCTTACAAGGAGCATTATCTTTTTTTAAATTCCGGTAAAGGTGAAAATCCTGAGTACTGGGGATTGCCAAGACTATAACCTTGAAGTCATAAATACTATTTCTCTGCTTTTACCATCATGTCAGTCTCCATTGGGCTAACTCATTACAATTCTTAGTGAATGAATAATTGGTATTTTCTTACTGGAAATTGCAACCAATTTGTAGAAATTAGTAGTGATGACTTTTTCAACAGACATAAATAGTTGCATGACTCATTAATAATTTCAACCACTAATCAGCTGTAATTGGAAAGCAACAACTTTTACGAGGTGGGTTTGTATCCTGCTTTCCCTGTATATCCAGAGGAGAAGATTCAGTGGGATGATCTTATCTGCCATCCTAGGAAACCTAGACTCTTCTGACATCCCCAATAGAGCTATAGCAAACCATATAATAAAACAGTTTTCCCTATTTCTCATTCAGTTACTCAAAATTCCGTCCCTTACCAGTTTATGCCAAATCCCTCTCATTGCTAACACAGAAAACTCACAGAGTGAAATTATTCTAGTCCTGCACGAAAGTTTTATAACTAGGTTCTCTACTGTATTTTTTAAGTTTCTCAAACCCTGGGTAAAAGTTTCATTGCATCTTATTCCTTCTTGATAGAGCCCCACAGTAGCAGAGGCTAGGATGGTCAGTGAAGGACAGGAAGAAAAGGACATTCTCTAAAGCAGACTTGTTTTCTGAGAGATGATTTACCAAATGACCTTCTTGCCACAGTTCCTCAACTAATTTCAAGCTGAATAGGGGAGTAAGGTCAGACACGACCAACAACATACACCAGAGTCATTCCTCTGATAACAGCAAATTAGCCCTGGGAAGGAATACGTATCGGCCTGAAAAATTCATGAAGATTAGAATCTGCTGCCTAATTAGCCACAGTGCTTGATACAGGAGGGGAAAAAAAAATAGCCCACAACTAACAATGTCAAATTAGGGGCATTTGCTAGACCTCTCTGTTGAATGGCTAAATTGACTGAAATATCCAATGCCTAGTCAAATACATGCAGCCATGTCTGCTAGAAAGTTTTTCTGTGATTATACTCAAACTTATGAATATGACTGACTCACATAGCATGAATTTAAATCAAACACCTTCAAGTGAGATGTATAGATTTATGAGACAGGAAATTAGTGATGTAAATTTCAATTAAATCTGAATCAGGAGCAATAAAATGACCATACACATAATTTCCCCAGGACTGGAGATGTGCATTCTGTCCAATTTGCTCACCTATGTATTAATCCACTTTCTGCACACACACAGACATGTGCACACACATGTGCTTACACACACACACATAAAACATATAAACTCATGCTTGAACATTTATGGTGAAATATGTAAATTTTCATCATAAACGTGTTAGTTCCCTTACTCCAAACAAGTTCTACCCTGCTCCAAAACCTTTGCCTTAGTGATAACCTAGCGAACCTGACAGATGGTCATGAAGGAGACCAAGAGGCTTTCTAGCTACTGAAAACTTGGAGAACTTGGGCAAGAGTTGGCTCATGGCAGACTTCTTCCTTTCTTCTTGATGAGTGGACATCCAAGAACCGAAGATGGAAGGGGAATATTCTGAGAAAAATAAAATATTTATAAGAAGCAATGGTGGCTAGTAGGGACATATCTTATTAAGATTTCCTTTCTCACGTGCATTGGCAACAAATACATTAAGACTCAAGTGTCCTGGTACAAGTCCAGTGCACATTTTGCTTGGGATCTAGAGAATTAGAAGTGTCAGAGGGCAAGGGGAAACATCAGAGAAAATACAACAAGAAATAGGCTACTCACCTTTTATTCTAGGCGCTAGACTTTATAAAGCAATAAAGGCGATTTTGAGGTTTCCTTCCTGGTACCCAGAATGACTCACCTTGAGAAAAGTCTTCCCAGGAAGAGAAAATATGCATTTGCTTCAGGCAGTCACATCACATCATCTCTGGGGAAACAGCCTGATGATGGATGGATGAACAAAGAACACCAAAACCTGGAAAGGAGAGCCATATTTCATTATTGAACTGTTATAATTGCTAATGTCTCATTCTGTGTCATAATTGACTTCTCTATAATGCACACCTACTGGCTATTAAAGAAAATGTGTTATGGGACTTCTCTGGCAGTCTAGTGGTTAAGGCTCTATGTTCTGAATGCAGAGGGCATGGTTTCAGTCCCTGGTTGGGGAACTAAGATCCCGCATGTCATGCTGAGGGGTCGAAAGTAAAAACATAAATAAATAAATATCATTGATGAGGTTTTTAAAAAACAAAAAATAAAGGAAATGTGTTATATATCTCTATAGGCATAGATAACATATGTTATATTATGATACATACACACACGCATATATATATGCTAAGCTCTGCTAAGTATTGAAAGGATGGATCTAGACAACGAAATATAGGTGACTTTACCTGGCTTTATGAGCCCCGAAATGAATTTGGGCAGATATGACATACACGTGCATGTGTGCTATGTCACTCGGTCATGTCTGACTCTTTGTGGCCCCATGGAGTGTAGCCTGCCAGGTTCCTCTGTCCATAGGGTTATCCAGGCAAGCATACTGGAGTGCGTTGCTATATCCTCCTCCAGGGATCTTCCTGACCCAGGGATCAAACCCATGTTTCCTGCATCTCTTGCACTGGCAGGCAGATTCTTTGTCACTGAGCCATCTAGGAAGTCTCAAGACATACATGTAAAGTATTCCTAATAACACAGCCCAAGAAAAAATTTCCAGTAAGTGGCGTGGATAGTAAGTGAGCAACAATTGATAGTAGAGTGTGATAATTTTTTGTGTTTTTAAAAGTCTCTTGGAGGATATCTAAAGCTTGGTGAGGGTTTAATTCAATGGATTAGATGGAAAACATGTGGAGAGGGGAGGATCCACATTAGAAAAGGTGGACAGGTGGGCATGTAAACACTTCTCTGTAGATTATTGAATAACATATCATTGGTTGCCTAGATGAGAGACCTAAATTACACTTTGCACAATTAGAAGGCTGCTTGACCCTGACTCAGACCTTGCTTCTTCTGGCCTCCCACTGCTCTACTCGGGAGCTCGCCTGGGTGTCAGAAGGAAGGGAAGATGATGGGCCACACAAACTCCAAAGTTTAGCTTAAGGAATATGTTTGCATTTGACTAGGACCCATGATTCCACAGCGGTCAGGTGTGATTATGGTGGCTCATATGTATTGTGCCTTTTGTAGGCTCGGTTCTGTCCTCTCAAAGGACCACTTTACACACTTTTTCACTTGAGCACCAGACGTTACAAAGAGTTCTAATTGTTCCCACATTGAACAGTGTTGAGGCAAGCTTTTGAAGCACTTTCTCTATAATAATGTTGATATTTAACACGTTTGCACTAAGACAAAATGTTCTTTTTGGTTGCATTTTAGGAAATCCCAGGTCTCTGGTTCTGCCATCTGTTCAAGATAAGGTATAATTCCATCGCTTTGGGGTACTTGGGCCTCCCCCTGGTTATCTCTTGAATTAGAGCCCATCTGGACACCGTTTCGTGGCTGTGCTTTCTATAGATGCAAGAAGAATAGCTTTCAGGAAAGAGATGAAAAAAAGTGTTAGGTCAAGTCATTTGTCTGGTATGGTGTTCCCCAAATGGCCTTTTCTATTCTGTGATAGATATTCTAAAACTACATTTTTAGCTTTTGCATTATTTCTTCATGTATTGTTAACAATTCAAAGGAAAGAACAAAGGAATAAAAATAACTTTGTCAAAACAAATCCAATTTTGTTTGTCAAGCATTTTCATGAAAATAATAAAAGATTGATGAAGAACCTCTAATAAAAATAGTAAGCACTATCTAAAACAATAGAGGAAAGATAAAATATCTTGGTTAGTTCAAGAGCAAAGAGACTCTGATTTTTATCAGCCTGCCACTGACAAGTATCAGTGATGGAGACTCCTCCCCAAGCTCCTCTCCATGACTTCTGAAATACCCTTCCATCTTCTTCTCACTTTCCTCCATGTCACCCATTCTTCACCACACAGCTTACAACATTCTCCCTGGGTAAAATTCTATTTGCCCCTCATGATCAAATATGACATCTCTGTTCTCTGAATAACCAGGGGCATTTATTCAGAGCATGATTTCAACACTCATTATATTCTGAAGTGTTGACTCCACACAGACTGTGTATCGCACACTGTTATAGACGTTGCCCACCATCTTTCTAGAGTTTAAGGTTATTTGTATCCTGAGTTCCCGAAAGTTGCTTAAAGGAGGGATCACTTCATTTATCTTTGTTTGGATCTTCCACACACTCACTCTACTTGGATAAGGTTTACTGAGTTTTTGTTAAGTCCAATAGAATGCAAATCTACAGCAAGCCTTTCTTCTCTCCATGGACAGGTATTAGTCCTTGGCTCTGTCAGTATGAGCAGTTCCTTTGTCCTAGCATGGAAGCTTCTGTACCCTTCAGGAGAGCAAATGAGTGCAATATACCTATTTTGGGATGCTGAGAAAACCCTCCTGGCTAGAGTGTTATGCAAATGTCCATGAACCGGCTTCCATGGTTTTGTGACCCTCCTAATGAAATGTGTTCACTGCTTTGTTTTCCATAGACCGTCTAGCCATCCACAATCCCCCAACAATGGGGGATGTAGCAAAGGAAAGAGGTTTTAGTTCTTAGAAAAAAAGTTACTGGATCACAGCACTGTCATTTAACTCCTCTCAGAAATTTCTCCAAAGCAGTGCTTTTCCAATTGAGGGATTTAAGTCAGCCCTGGAGCAATGAGAACACAGTGGAGTGGGCAGGGTGGTACAGGAGCCAACTGTGATCTCTGGAAGATAGGTAGCATCTTTACTGTGTTCACTTTCAAGTGAAATGTGTTGCGTTTTAAAGATTGTGCTTGGTAGATTATCAATGCATAATTTACTTAATAAATTTGTATTTAATAAAAACAAATGAATAAAAGTAAAATGAAGTCCAAGTTTGGTAAACAGAGGCAATATCATCCTGAAACAAGATTATCAACCAGAGCTTGGCAACACTGGCCTGCTTTTGGCTTCTCTGCACGTCTTGTTCTTCAGTCACTCAGTTGTGTCTGACTCTTTGTGACCACATGGACTGCAGAACATCAGGCTTCCCTGAACTTCACCATCTCCTGGAGCTTGCTCAAACTCATGTCCGTTGAGTCAGTGATACCACCCATCCATCTCATCCTCTGTTGTCCCCTTCTCCTCCTGTCTTCAATCTTTCCCAGCAACAGGGTCTTTTCCAGTGAGTCAGTTCTTTGCCTCAGTTGGCCAAAGTATTGGAGCTTCACCTGTATAATCAGTCTTTCCAATGAATATTCAGGATTGATTTCTTTTAGGATTGACTGGTTGGATCTCCTGGCAGTCTAAGGGACTCTCAAGAGTCTTCTCCAACACCACAGTTCAAAAGCATCAATTCTTCACCACTCAGCCTTCTTTATGGTCCAAATCTCACATCCATACATTAGTACTAGAAAAACCATAGCTTTGTCTAGATGAAACTTTGTCAACAAAGTAATGTCTTTGCTTTTTAATATGCTGTCTAGGTTTGCCATAGCTTTTCTTCCAAGGAGTAAGCATCTTAATCTCATGGCTGCAGTCATCATCTGCAGTGATTTTGAAGCCCAAGAAAATAAAGTCTGTCACTGTTTCCATTGTTTCCCCATTTATTTGCCATGAAGTGATGGGACCAGATGCCATGATCTTAATTTTATGAATGTTGAGTTTTAAGCCAGTTTTTTCACTCTCCTGTTTCACTTTCATCAAAAGGCTCTTTAATTCCTCTTCACTTTCTGCCATAAAGGTGGTGTCATCTGCATACCTTAGGTTATGATAGTTCTCCTGGCAGTCTTCATTCCAGCTTGTGCTTCATCCAGCCCAGCGTTTCTCATGATGTACTCTGCATATAAGTTAAATAAGCAGGGTGACAATACACATCCTTGATATACTCCTTTCCCGATTTTGAACCAGTCTGTTGTTCTGTGACCGGTTCTAACAATTGCTTCTTGACTTGAATACAGATTTCTCAGGAGGCAGGTAAGGTGGTCTGGTATTTCCATCTCTTTAAAAATTTTCCCATTTGTTGTGATTCACACAGTCAAAAGCTTTAGCATAGTCAGTGAAGCAGATGTTCTTCTCAAATTCTCTTGCTTTTCATATGCACTTCTCGAACCCATACAAATATCATTGTCACAAATGTTGATATTTGTTAGTAGAGTGCAATGCAGTACCAACTCCACTCTGTGTCCATCTCCTCTTTAGAGGTTTATCATAAATGAGAAACGAGGATTTTCACTTTTTTTTCATTAACCGCAAAGGTCTTGGTACCGGCTGGGCACATGGAGGTGGACTGAAATGAAGAAGAATCAACTGTTATTATAATGATGTGTGTAGTCCAGCTATTTTACAAAATCTCTCAGACCCTTAGTATCATGAAATGCACCAGTTATAGCTTTCTCATAGAATGTAGCCCTCAGAATCAATTATCATATTTTCAAGGAAGACTTTTTTTCCAATAATTTTCCCCTAGATCCCCCAAAGAGTATCTATTCACAAAAAGTACTCAGAAAAAGAAAGTATACACAAAATATAAAATAAATGATTATATGTCATAGCCTCTTTCTTCCATAATGTGTTATGAATATAGATGTGCAAATATAAATATTACTAATCAGCATGGGGTGAAGTATAGGCAAGCTTTTGCTGACCCTCTCCAAATCCCAAGATTCCCTGCTTACCAGTAACCCTGATTCAACCTAGTCCCCCAAATCTTGCATCTAAACCTTTAGGAGTTACCTTGTGACTCCTAGCATTCTAAGTGGCCTGTTAGTTTGAAAGCTCTTTGGGAAATGGGGTTTGCGTTAGGAATCCCTCTATTTTCCATATTTCTTTTTCTTACATAAGTTCCTATGAATTGCTGGATTGACAAATAAATATTTTGATGTGCTTATCCCCTCCAATTTAAGAAATGGAGTCTTGATTATGGGGTAGGGACCTAGATGGCAACCTGGAGTTAGGCAGGGCATCTTATCATGTAAAAAGCTATATTATGCTCACTGCCCCAAAGTCGTGATGCCAGATCATGGTGATGGCCACATAGATGCTGGGCCTTCTTTAAGGAAATATCAACTCAACAGGAAAAAAGAAACCAAAAAAAACCACAAAGTATGCTGGAAGGCTATTTTCCATGGAATTTCAAAGAGCTGGACACTACTGAAGTGACCTACTACACACACATACTTCCATTACTTCCTTTTTAAAATTAATTTTTCTTGCACAGAATCTTGGACTCTGTCCAAGTGCACCTAATCAGTTTGGCAGATTACCTTAGCTATTATAGGTGTCAGTTCTTGTAAAATGAACTTCTTTCTGAAAGCAAAGAAAGTATTATCTTCCCATCTCCTATGTAGACAAATACGCTCCCATAGTCTTACAGAAAAACCAGCTCCTAAGGAAGGTGGAAGAGGCACCAAATGACAGGGCTTTCGGTTCAGTTCAGTTCAGTCACTCAGTCGTCTCCGACTCTTTGCGACCCCATGGACTGCAGCCCACCAGGCTCCTCCATCCATGGAATTTTCCAGGCAAGAGTACTAGAGTGGGATGCCATTGCCTTCTCCAAATAATGAAGGCTATGTATTAATAAAAATGCCTCAGTGGAGTGTGGTTAGTTAACAGGTCAGTTTTAAGTAAACAGTGTCAGAGAATTCTTCCAGAAATAGGAAAATTGGAATTTTCCAGAAAGATGTAAATATAGAGTTAGAGAGCCAGTGAAGATACCTTTGAGAAAAATGCAAAGGTAAAATGTGCAGTATAACATTGTTGTTGTTGTTGTTGTTGTTGGAAGTCGCTCAGTCATGTCCGACTCTTTGCGACCCTTGGACTGTAGCCCACCAGGCTCCTCCATCCATGGGATTCTCCAGGCAAGAATACTGGAGTGGGTTGCCATTTCCTTCTCCAGAGGATCTTCCTGACCCAGGGATTGAACCCAGGTCTCCCACATTAGAGGCAGATGCTTTAACCTCTGAGCCACCAGGGAAGTCAGTATAACATTATCCACTCATAACATACAAATTCATAAAAGCAAAAGTGCATAAACAATACCTTTTTTTTTTCCTTGAGATTTATTACTCAATTCCATTTGTTGATTCTTTTAAATGAAGTTGATGATCTTACCAAGATCCTTGTAAGAAACCATGCCTGGAACAAAAGACTTTCAAAAATTTGTATTATTCTTAATAGATTAATTAATATTGGGGCAAGGGAAATCCAGTTTCATACTAAGATTTCCTTGAATAATTTACTACTATGTTAAAAACTTGAGTGGATTACAGCATTCAGGGTTTTCTTTCCCTGCATCATATGATTTCTAAACTTGATAGGGCTTAAAAGGAACTATGAATTCTCAAAATAATTTAAAAAGATCTTGGTGATCTACTGAAGTAAATATCTCTAACTTCTTAGGACTTTAGTAGTTTTATAGAGCCAATGTAATGTCTCCTATTCTGTATATATTATATGTATCACAAGAGAGATTGCACTGAAAAATGTCCAAATACTGTGAGCACTGAAAACATTAATATCACATCACCAAGAGAAATATAAAACTCAATGAAAACTAGCTTTTTTTTTTTTTAATACATGTAGCCTCTCTCATTTCCGGTGGTAGAAGCCTGGCATATCCCTAAATCTATCTTACCCCAAGGACATGTGTCCACATGTCCCTGATACCGCCACCCAATAAAACCCACACCAAGGCCACACCCTTGGTGTTTTCTGATGGTGGTTTTTCTCAAAAGCAGCATGAATATGTGCAGTCATGCTGCCTTGAAGGTAAGCAATTGCAACATGCTGACTAGACATGACACCCTACTTCACCTCCTTACAGAAGCTGTATGCTTTCTGATACTATTAACTGGTGTCCTTTAGCTGACCATCAATAGAGCTACAAGTCAGACATGGAAGGACTTTGCTGCAATTTGGTGTGTGTGCTCAGTCATGTCCAATTCTTAATGCCTCATGGACTGTGGCCCACCAGGATCCTCTGTCCATGGAATTTTCCAGGCAAGAATACTGGAATGGGTTGGCATTTCCTATTCCAGGGGATCTACCCGACTCAGGGATCGAACCATTGTCTCCCATGTCTCACCTTCATTAACAGGCAGATTCTTTACCACTGAGCCACCTGGGAAGCCCCTTGCTGCAGTTTAGCATCCACTTATAGTGAGCAAAGAAATGTGTGGTCCCCCTCATGGCCAGAGTAATACGACAGGTGAGGATAAATGACCAACATGTCAACATCTTGACTGAATACCTTTCCTGTGTCTAATGTGAAGGCCAGATGTATAGGAAAGATAAAGTCTTATCTTTTAAGACCTATGCAATCTAGTTGATAAGTTGATTATAAACACATGAATATTAACACAGAGCTTAGATTTTTCACCTCAAGAATGGATCTGGATGACCCAGAAAGCAGATGATAAAGATTTCAGGAAAAGCAAGCTGAGAGTTTCAATAATAAGGGAAGTTTCGTGGACCGAGTTGGGCTTGTGCTGTCCCTTAGAATTGATGAGTGGGATACTGAGAGGGGAAGAGAAAGGTGGGATGGATTGGGAGATTAGGACTGTCATGTATACACCACTATGTATAAAATAGATAACTGATGAGAATGGACTGTATAGCGTAGGGATTTAACTCAACGCTCTGTGGTGACCTAACTGGGAAGGATGTCCAAAGAAGAGGGGGGTATATGTATATGTGTGACTGATTCACTTTGCTGTATAATAAAACTGATAGAACATTGTAGAGCAACTATACTCCTATAAAATAAAGAAATAATAATAATAAAAAGATGGATGGAGCTCCTGGATGTGGACGTTAGAAGTGGAAGTAAGGATGCTGACCCATACCAAGCAGATGGGCTTGTGGGAAATAGATAATGAAAGGTCTTGACATCTTGTCAAAGGAGTTTAGACTCAGTGCAGCTGGAAGTAAAGACCCACTAGAGATTTGGAGCTGGGGAATAGCCTGACTACATAAAACAGCTGGAAACACAAAAGAGCAATCAGTCTGGGGCTTTTCCCATGGGTACAGAGAGCTGAGGGATTAATTCAGGTATGACAGACTGAACATTTTCCAGTCTCTGAAATATACCCGAGATCTCTGATGCACAGAGATCTGCAGCCCAGTGTCTAGTGCAGCTGTGTGTCTAAGTCCATGCCATGAGAAAGAGCTCACTTAGGAGCAAGTCATTAAGGAGAGAGAAAGCTGTGGGTATTTAAAACAATTAACAGGGGTTCTGCTTAATCCTCAAATTAGATGCTCCCTGAACAGGTGAAATTTTACCAAAAAAAATAACAAAAAAACTTGTTCAGAATTTGTGATAATTATCCAGAAGACACTAATTTTTGTCTTTGGGAAAGACACAGTGGTCAAAAGCACAGATGTTAGAGCCAAGGCATTGAGGTCTGTATAACAATCCTACCACTTACTAGCTGTGTGATCATGGATAAATTTATTAACTCCTGCCTCAGTTCCTCATTTGTAAAATGAGAATGATCGTAGCATTTACCTTAAAACGGTGAGAGTTAAGCATGTACCCAATGCTCTATAAATATCTATTCATAATAAAAAAAGTAATATGAGGAAAAGCAGAATTTTTCTTAAAAAAAAAATTCAGGTATCATAGTGGTTTACCTAGTTCAACAAAGAGAGGTTAACGTTTTAAGAGTATTGGATCATTGATTGTAGCAGTGTCTGTTAACATGGGTGGGTGTAAGGAAGTGATGCAGATTTTGTCAACCAGGGACATTTAGCAATGTCTGGTGACATTTTTGGTTGTCACAACTTTGGGGCAGAGGTATGCGGGCTGGGGAAGCTACTGTCATCTAATGGGCCGAAACCAGTGAGGCTTCCAGACATTGTACAGTATACAGGAAAGGCTTCACATAACGGAGAAGTATCCTGTCCGAAGTTAGCAGTGTCAAGGTTCAGGATCCCTGGATTATACTATACATGTGCTGCTATTCATTACAACAAGAAATCTTGACAAACAACATAGCAGGGTGGGGACAAAGAGAAGTTCTGAATCCATCTCCCTACATATTTCTTGCACTCTTTATTCTCGTATGCTAACCTATTTTTTAGAGTCCCTTGGACATGAAGGAGATCAAACAAGTCACTCGTAAATGAAATCAACCCTGAATATTCATTGGAAGGACGGATGCTGAAGCTCCAATACTTTGGCCACCTGATGTAAACAGCTGACTCATTGGAAAAGACCCCAATGCTGGGAAAGATAAAGGAAGAAGGAGAAGGGGATGGCAGAGGATGAGATGGCTGGATGGCATCACAGACTCAATGAGCATGAGTTTGAGTAGACTCCAGGAGATGGTAAAAGATAGGAAGCCTGGCATGCTACAGTACATGGGATCCCAAAAGGTTGGACATAACTTAGTGACTGAGCAACAACCTACTTTAAAACTATGCTCACTGAAGTTTTCCTGTTGCCAGCTATAAATATTGATAAAGCAAAAAAGAGTGAAAATTGGGGAAGTATTTTTTTTAAGTGAGTCCATCACTATGTTCTATCATCACCAGTATTTCCAACTCTGCACCAAATGGAGTATGTTATAGGGAAGGGATGGCATCCCTTCCCTCAGAAAGATTCTCTTTGGTGGAAAAGCCAAGAGCAACACTCAGAAAATTGTTAGAATGCTTTGTATAACTATACATGACTGAGATTGAAAGCACAGTTTGTGTCTTCACAGAGGCAACCAAGTTGAAGTAGAACTTAAGAAATGAATGGGATTTTGATGGATGCAGGAAAGGGCATTCTCTTGGATGATGTTGCTGAATTAGCAGAAGCATGGTGATGAGAATATTCATGTGTCTGGGGGCAGTGAGGAATTCTCTCTAGAGGGTCTGTTTTAGAGGCTAGAGATAAGGGGAAGCTTGGTGAGAAAAGGTATCAGTTTAGATAAAGATGGAACCAGTTAAGGCATTTATATCTGTCCTTCCCTGGTGGCTCAAACAGTAAAGAATCTGGCTGTAATGCAGGAGACCTGGATTCAATCCCTCGATCGGGAAGATCCCTTGGAGAAAGGAATGGTTAACCACTCCCAGATTCTTGTCTGGAGAATTTCACAGACAGAGGAGCCGGGTGAGCCACAGTCCATGGGAGTCCCAAAGAGTCAGACATGACTGAGCAACTCACACTTCACCTCACTTCTGATGGTTATGGAGGAAATACATATTTGAATCCTTAATGCATGAAAATGACAAAAGGAAAAAAAGGTGCTTTAAAAGACGAGGCTATTTCAGTTTGAAGGCAGAATTTAAGGAAAAGAATGGATTATGTATCCTGCCTTAGCTATGAGACGTTGAGAAGGGCCTCTGCCCTGGAGACAAATGCATAAAGCACAGGCAGCTATATCAGCGTGCTTCCTGGGAAAGGTGTTGTTTAGCCTAGCAAGAGTTTTGAGTTTGTACACATTTGCATGCCAAGACGTGCTGCCACACAGCGCCACTTACAAACACCACCAGGAGCCCAGCCTTTAGCTTGGGGTGGGTATCCATGTTTACTTAGCTATCTGGGCTTTTTTTTTTTTGGTTTTTAAATTATACATGTAAATCAATATGTATCTTGAATTTACATACCAAATGCAAATGGTGCGACTGTCACTTTCTCTCCTGTTCCATATTTGTTCTCTGCAGAATGAACACCATATGCACCTTCAGTGATTCACTCAGGGCCTTTGCCCTTCTTGCTTCTCAGAAAATCATCCTGGACAGAGTAGGGAGAAGAGCTCTCCAGAGTAGCACAAAGAGCCAAGCCATGAGGCCTTTCTGCACATGGCCAAACAGAAGTCAGGAAACAGAGAGTTCGTGCAAATGGAGGAAACGTGGCAAATATCAGACAATAGGGGGTGGTCGTAGCTGTTGCAAACTGGGGAATGAATGTGCTTGAAGACATTATATTTAAAAAGAAAACAGAGCTGCTAGAGGGTGGGAAGAGAACTAGCCAAAGGGTCCAAAAGCTCCTCCTTGGCAGCCATTGTCCAATGCCGTGTGTACAGGTGGTAAAGATGTAGAACTCAAGCCGTAATCACTCAGATCTATTTCCCTGTGCCCCGATGCCCTTGCAAAGGACTGATATTTGTGTAGCCCTGGCTCCCTTGTACAAGGGCTCCGTTCTCCTTGGCTGACCTGCCGATCTTGTGAGGGTCTGTGCCCCAGCTGGTCTCTCCGGGCAAGATCTAGGGCCTTACTCTTCCTGTCTCCCAAGCTATCCACATCGAACCTCAGATGGCATGACTCGTCTGGCCCTCTGATTACTCAATTCAGTGGTTATAATTCAAGCTCCAACCAGAAATCTCCCTTAGAAAGCCCTACTCTACCTTTACTATAAAAGAATCTAATAGACCCCAAAATATGATTGTGGGAAACATTTTGAAGCAGAAAAGCAAATTAGCTTCTCCCTGTGGTCCTCCTCTAACTCTGCTTCTGAAATTCCACCCTACTATTTCTGGCATTGTCCCCTTTTATTATGTAAAATGATTTCTACTATTGCCTGAATTAAATAGGCAAGATTAATTCTGAGGTATTTTTAAAAACTAAATTTGAGTTTGATCCTTTTCATCAGATCTCATTGCTTTTTCTTTTTTTTTTTGCCAGTTCAGTACAGTTTCCCATTAAGAGCTATCAAATTCAATCAAGGTACTCAATTCTTACAGTTTAACTTTCCTGAAATTCAGTGCTCCTCTTTCCTTCTCAATGAACTTTGCTAACTACATGCATAGAGTTGTCATTCAACCCTGGTTACATCAAACTGATGTGTTTCAAATCTTTCATATCCAAGACAGAAGCAATAAGACCTTAATCATTCCCAAATGGAAACAAAGTTCTCCAGTGTTTGACAGCCCCGCTGTGCTAGCAAGGATTCACTTGTCGTCCCATTCAATTGGTGGCAAGAGCTCCACCGCCTTTCATTGAAAACCTTTTGGGCTTCTCCCTATGGAAGTGACACCCTGAGAATCCCATTACTTGCAGTGCAGTGGCTAATTTCAAAGACTGAAGCATTTTGTTAATTCTCACTGCTACCTTCAAGGATGAGAGTTAATACTCAAAATACCCTAAAATAACTTAAGCTATGTTTGTTTAATTTACTTCTTCTATACCCACGACACATATATCACTGTTTTTGGTGCTAGGAGAACAAGCAAACCAATGTACACTGCGAGGGAACCACTAATGAGCTGATGCTATCTGCCAGCCTCTTTAAAATGCTGTTTCCTTCCTGTTTTGCTTTTGTTGGGTTATAATTTTGAATTACAAATGCGTTCCCAACTCTCCTCCTTACCCTACCTACCTCTTATGAGTTTCCTTTTCTCCCTTTCTCCCTGTCATCCAAAAATCACATTTCTTTAGGGACTGAGAGCAGCTGACACTTTAACATGGAACACACACACACACACACACACACACACACACACTCACACACATAATGCCATAATTTAGGACCAAGTGATTTCAGATTTCAGGTTGAAGAAGAAGGTGTGTGTGTGTGTAAACTCTCCTTTTTGCATAAATGTGCATACATTTATCCTGTAATGAATATGAAAGTGTGAAAGTGTGAGTCACTCAGTTGTGTTCTACTCTGAAACCCCATGGACTATGGTCCAAAAAGCTCCTCTATTCATGGAATTCTCCAGCAAGAAAACTGGAGTAGGCAGCCATTCCCTTCCCCAGGGTCTCTTCCAGACCCAGAGATTGGATCCAGGTCTCCTGCACTGAAGGCAGATTATTTACTGTCTGAGCCACCAGGGATGTCTGTATTGCCCTTCTTCAAAATAACTTTTTGAGCTTCAATTTCCTGACATTTAGAATTGTTTCCTAAAGAATTTTTTGGGTACTAAGAAGTAGACTTTTTGTTTGTTTGTTTAAATAAAATCTTCAGTGTCTGATAGAGGAAACATGATGAAGCTTCCTAATTTGGAAAGTGAAACAACTCATGATATGTCGAGAAAAATGACTCACACATGAGGCTATCATACCTCCAGTTTCTCCAGGACAAACTTGACTTTCAACTGCTGTCCGATGTAGTTGTTAGCAGCACCTCTTTCACTCTCAGAGGTTTCCTGGCTCGGGCTATAACCTAAACGGCCAGTGTTATGTCTACCTCTTATGCACAGTGTAATTGCTATTGCTGATGAAATGAGCTTGCTGAAAAACTAGAGTGTACAAAATGAAGCAACACCAGATTTCCTTCTGGGTGGGAAGAACATTTCAGAAAGGCCACCTCTAGTCCATATTGGGGAGTAAGCCAATAATCTCTATTCCCAACACTAAGCAGCCATCCCTGTTGAAGCCACCTTTGACCTCTTGCCAATTATCCCCTGTACACCTGGCATCTCTGTGCTCATCCCTGACTTTCCTAGCCTGCCTCTAATTTCACTATTTGTAATCATACTAAAACAGAGTGAAAAGTGTTTGGTTCTAGCACCAAATTCAATTACTGCAAGAGACTTTTCCAAATCCAGAATTCTAGTGAATGACAGAAAGGGAATTTGGACCCAGAACTCTTGACCCCAGCTTTAGTGGTTGATCTTCGCCTTGTGAGGCCTTAATCTCAGATGAGTTTTCCCAGTTTGTAACCTATTAGCATGGTGATTCGGAGAAGGCAATGGCACCCCACTCCAGTACTCTTGCCTGGAAAATCCCATGGACAGAGGAGCCTGGTGGGCTGCAGTCCATAGGGTCACAAAGAGTCGGACACGACTGAGTGACTTCACTTTCACTTTTCACTTTCATGCATTGGAGAAGGAAATGGCAACCCACTCCAGTGTTCTTGCCTGGAGAATCCCAGGGACGGGGGAGCCTGGTGGGCTGCCGTCTATGGGATCGCACAGAGTCGGACACGGCTGAAGCGACTTAGCAGCAGTAGCAGCAACAGCATGGTGATTTCTGCATCTGAACCCCTTTTGTCCCTCATCTCCACTGTCTCAACATAGTCAACAGAGAGGTTCATTATGGACCCTGTTTTTCAGTTTTGGCGTTTCCTCAGGTGAGAGAGAGAAAGATTGCTCAGCTTTCACCCACCAGGAATCAAGATGCAAAAAGGGACATATTATTTGAATGAACAGAGTATTTGCTATTCAAGGCCCAACTCCTCTCCTTTGCCTCTGGCCATTTGGCCCACAGTAAACTTAAGCTCCACTAACAAAACACTCTTGATCTAGAGCTCTAAGACTTAAAACATAAGGGTTTAGTGATATTTTTCATATTTTATCATTTTTCATGTGTTTATGGGACTCCCTGATTAAACTGTAAGTTCCTCAAGGGCTGGGACTAGGTCATCATTTCAGCAGTTATCAAAGAGTTGGACTTATAGATGTTATTAAATAGATTTTGGTTGATGACCACTCTCCACCATGGGGATGAAACTCTAAAGTTATCCATTTTGGTAAACCCAACCCACCTTCAATGAAATGAAAATGCCATCTAAGTCAGCTTCTTAGCCACTGAACAAATGTGTGAGACATGCTTTGCAGACTCAGTATTATGGGGTCCATCAGATATCAGAAGTGGAAAGGACTTAACAGACTAACCACAATGCTTCATTATACAGATGAAAACTAGGCTGACAGTTGTGAAGTGACTAGTTCAAGAATGGGCCAGATGTTGGTGGCACAGGCGGATCTCAGAGTGGACACCAATGTTACCTCCCCTTCCACCCTCTCCCATGGAAGCCGAGCCCAGCCTTCAGGAAGGACACTTTGAGGCAGAATGTCAATTTCCTAGTCAGGGAGTTTTTGATTTGGCCATGAAATAGAGGTTTATGCTCCCTCAATATCATTTCTTGGCTTTTTTTCTTGTAATTTTAGGATTATTTTTTCCTACAAGTCATCTTCAGACCTGTAATCTCCCAAACTGCTTGTCCACAATCACTGCAGCTCTCCACAGGAGGGAATCCTCCGTGGAGTAGCTGCCAAATATCAAAGAATATTCTTCACAGCCTCCTCTGTCAGGATAGAACTCCAGACACTGTTCTCCCACTCTTGACCCTCTCTGGATTCTATCGCGTCTTTCTCTCTGAACTCACTCTGGGGTCATTCAGTATCCTGAGTGCATATGATCAGCCTCTGCCTCTTGCCTCTATTTTTCCTCTTTGCTTCCTCCCTCCTCTTCCCCACAGGCCGACCTTTGTGCTCAGAGACGCCATACCCTCCCTGGCTCTAGGCTTTTCACAACAAATCCTTCCTTCCCAATCGTCAATCTGAGGGTCCCCTGCCCACCTCCCTGCCCAGGAGTTCTTTGGCTTTTTCTTCTAGGATACAATCCCCTCTTTACTGATCAAGAAGCTCCTCTCCAGGAAATTTCTCTTAAACAATTAAATTCAACATAATACAGGTTTTTTGGTTGTCTTTTGCTTAGTTGCTCTACATAACATTTGACAAAAACCATACTATTCTTATTTAAAATTCGGAGCACATTTCTTACAATCTATGTGGTAATTTTTATCAAAACAATTACATTATCGTCTGGTGGTCAATATCCCAACTCTGTATTATAATATTGTATGCGAGGTGGAATCAGATGAAATTTTGACACACGATGCCTCAAGAATGTAGTTTCCATATCCTTTTTATATTCTATGAAAGATGCTATTGCAGCACAAAAATTCTGACATGAGCCAGCATTCTGGACAAGCTAAGGTAAGAAATTTAAAAGTTAAAAAGAACTAAAACCCAAAATGGCTGCTTATTAAAGATAATAGAGGTAAGGAGAGACTTCTTCCAAATTAGCCATTCATTCTCACAAAGAGGAGAAAGAAAGATAAATTATGTCTTGCAAGGTGCTCAGCCTGGCTTCACACAGTCCTCACTGTCCTCCCTGAACACACTGAGGTCTCTGGCCATCCACATCACTTCTACCCTCCAGCCTGTGTTAGCTGCGACCCACAAGACCCTCTGTCTTCCATTTTCTCAAGGCAGATCACACTCATTCCTTCCCTCTTTTCCTGAAGATAATTTTTTAATGTTGGCTTTCACTATTCCCCTGTTTCAAAGCTGAAGATTTTCTGATGAACTGAGTCCAAGCCTTTCTTCCCTCTTTCATTCATTTTCCTCCCTGCCAGACCTCAGGAGCTTCTTAGCAATAATTGCCAGCTTCCCAGGTGCAAGATAACCAATGTGACTGTGGCTGATTTCAAACAACATTCTATCACCTTCATCTAATCAATAACTTGGGATTGCAAAGCATCTCCCCAAGTGTCTGTAGACTACCTGCAGGCACACTCTTTGCATTGTCCTCCTTTAGGAATTACAAAGCAGGGAAATCCTGCCTTCAAGCTGCCTACACACTGGGTAGAGAAAAGTCACATGTGCGTGGAAGGAAATAAACACACAGAGGAGAGAAGAATCATCTGGGGTACAGATGGTATAGGCAGTGGGTTCTAGAGCATGAAGGGAAGGAAGAGATCCACACAGGAGAAATGGGCCAGAAAGGCTGAATGCTGATGTGGATTTTAAGGTTGTTGGCACTCAGAACAGGTGACCTGATGACTTGCCCAGAAAGCACGAGAGAGCCCAATGCCATGCTCTGCATGGCAGCCTTCCTCCCAGCATCACCTGGCAGCCTCGAGAAAGCCATGAAGCTATGACAACCAAATATGGGCAGAAGGAGGTTTAGGGGTTAATGAGTTTTGTTAGTGTGTAACTTTAATTGCTGTGGTTATTTCTGTACATACCCTAGAGGCTTGCTGTGAATGCATTTTATGATTAATATTAAGTATTTTGCACAGCACTTTCTGTTTGCAAAGTGCTTTACAATCATTAATTAGTTATTCCTCTTGATGCCCTGTTGAGGTGATTCAGGCCTTACTCTCCTGCTCTCTTACAAGTGGTGGCCCCAGTGAGTTGGGGTTAAATGACTTGGCCAAGGTCATCAGGCCCATCAGGGAAAGGCTGGGACTAGCATGGCCCTGTCTCCCTCCCTTCAGTGCCAGGCTGAAGCTGGTACTGTGAAACTCAGCAGTGTCCCTGGACAAAGCTCATAAATGTTACAATAAATGAATAAATGGAGCTGAAGGCAGGAAAAAAGTGGCTCCAGGGCCTTATGGTAAGGCTTGGGGACACCTTGTCATCACTGTGGCAGGAAACAAGAAATTGCTGAGAAAAAACCCAACTGAGCTTCAGTCCTGACAAGATCGCCTCTTGGAGCCTGTTGTAAAGGATCTTCCCAAAGACCCCCACTGTCCTTGTCACTTGCCCCTTTGGGGTGTCCTTTGCACATTCCTTTTTAACTCTGAAGGCATGTACACCCCAAAAGGGCTCATCGTGTTTTAAAAACAGAGTGATGCCTGAAAGAGTGGTGTGTCAATTTAATTTGAACCAATTTGACAAGTCGGATACACTTTCAGGACAGCAGTCCACAGCACAGCCACACAAGGCTTCTCTTGTTAGGTTCTCTGCCTTGCTATTTCTCCTGCAGGTAATTACCTCCGATCAAGAGACCGATTGTAAACGCGTTAAGTTTTGCTGACAACACAAAGCTGGGGAGAAGCAGCAACTCCAGTTTGAGAGGCAAGGAAAATGCAACATGATGTGCTTCCTTCTCTAAGCTGAGATGCAATGCAGCAAATAAAATCCAGTATTGACAAACACACATTAATGCCATTGGCCAGGGAGAGAGGGCAGGAAATGCTGACCTGCGAAAGAACATTTTCTAAAGGCTTCCCTGGACCTCACCATTGGGAAAATCTCAGCGAGGATCATTAGCGCCAAGAAGCTCAGGGAGTTGTCTTTTTTATTTTAAAGTAATACATCAGCTTGGAAAAGAGGATTGTTTTCTCCCCCACTTCTTTCTCGACACCTGCCCACGCCCACTCTCGAATACTTCTGCCAATTGGAGTAGCTCTTGAAGACATTTTCAAGGGATTAGTGATCAAAGCCGACATCCTGTAAGGAAATAGAGATTTTCTAAAAACAGGAGTACCCGATTTAAATCCCCTTATGGCAGATGTTTTTTAAAGGAAAACCTGTCTTGCCTCATTGCGGGCAGGACGAGCCCAGCCTTGATTTAGGCTCATTACTCTCACAATCTTCCTTTCGGATGCAAGAGGGATCATGACTGTTCAGTTCGAGCACATTTCTCAGTTTCCTTTTGATGGTATTTCCAGAAAAATGTCACAGAACCAGATGGGCCACCTTCCCCCGCAGCCCCCAAGTTAGCTTTACCTTCAAGGAGAAGAAAACACCATCAATGGCTTAGCATATAATTCGCAAGATTTCCTTTTTGGGGTTTGTTTACTTGCTTGAAGCACTTTTCTGTTTTTTGAAATGAGTACATACTGAGGCTCTATCACCCTGCTAAGTGCTGGGGCTCAGATGGGCTTGGCTGCAGCTAGGGGACATGTGAATAAAAGATAGCAGATGGTGTCCTTAGCATCCAGGTGAGTAAAGAGTGTGGATTTAAAAATAACAACTTCCCTGAGCTCTCCTAGAGATGGGTCAGATTGCCAAAAGATAATCAGGGCTGAGGGGATTACGGTTCAGAAATAAGAACAATCTACTGGGAACTCATGAAGGAAGAAAGATTTGAGCAAGGCCTTGGGAAATAAATATAATTTACCTACACACACACACACACACACACAATTTTTTATTCCAATGAAAAAGTCTCATTTGACCTAGAATTGCCGACGTGTGCTCTGTGAATTTTATTTGATGCTTTCAAGGTTCTAGAAGATGCAGAGGAATTGGGATTGGGGGTTACTTGGGTCACCCTAAAGATATCTCAGACTTGGTTCTGTAGGTGTGGTTTCTTCAGTACCATACCTCATTCCTGGACACAAAGAACTCTTTGTTTCTCTGATGAGGCTGAAATTCCATGAGTGGATCCCCTAAAGCTCTCTCAGCTCCCCTCCTCAAGCTCTCCCAGGCCTCTGAAGCTCCCAAAGGAAGGCAAGTCATGATTTCTCCTGGAGACTGCTCCTTGTCAAAGCCCCTCGTAGGTGGCATCCTTTCCTGGTGGCTTTTCTCCATCCACCGTGGATCCCTAAACAGGTCCTTTCAGAGTAGCCATGAATGCCACATCGTAGGAATTCTTTTTGAGTGCCTACAATGTGTCAAAGTGTCATTTGTTTGAGTTGTCCTTAGTAATAAATGGAAAGGATAGCTAGTATTAATTAAACACCTATCGTCATTGTGTGTAATGTACTATGCCAAGCGCACTGCAGCTTCACCTCACAGAATCCCCGGCACAGTCCCATGAAGTAAGTGTATCTATTGTCCTCAGGTTTAATGTGAATACCCTTGGGCTTAGAGAGATTGCCGAGAGTTTCAAGGTTAAACAACTAGTAGTTAACCATGACAAGGTTGAAAGCATCTCTGACTGACTCTAAACCATTGCTCTTAATCTGTGCCTCCCTAACTGAACACAAAGAAGATGATAATAACTTGAAACATATGCAAAATTGTTGTTCTTTCATTCAACTATTTTTAACCCAGATGAAATATTGGAGTTGAGAAAAAAGGCATGTAAGCAACTAAAATAGATATCAAAAATCCAACACGTGGATACACTTTCATTCAACTGACAGAAGAATCACTCAGGCCCTCATTAAATGACTACTGATTTTTCTTTTACAAATAATCACAATCTTTGGTTCCTATCACGTTACAAAGCAGATCAGAAAGAAAGAACACACCCATTTTAATTTCCTATTAGGAAATTGAAGTTAGTAGATATTATAGCAGTATTCCCAAAGAAATAGTGCTGGTACGTAGAGGAGTCAGGATGCAGTTTGTCTCAGTCCTAACCGTGATTTTTGAGAGTTTCTTTTTAAAAACATTCTCTAAAAGCAAACTCAAATATTAATCTTCAGGACTGTAAGGGGATCACAAAGTACGGCTTGCTAGAATTGCAAAAAGACTCCTCAAATCTCAACTCTCATTTAATGGTTGCGTTTTAAGTCTTCATGAAATGTGAGAAACGTGGTACTGAAAGGATTCTAGACTTTTTAATGCAGCTGTACCAACCCAGACCAAAATCTGTCCTTAACCTAGAATGTGACTCTCCTATGGGTTAGCTATAATTAGCCCAACGTATAGAAAGATATAATCCCCAAGAAGCTTTTCACGACTTATCGGACTGTACCATGACTGGTATGGAATCTTAAATCAATGACTGGTTTTCAGTCTTTTTGTTAGTATCAACATAGAACTATTACAGACATTCATTAAAAAAGTTCAATAATCATGTCTCAACAGGCATAAAACAAAAAACTGTCACAATAATACAAAGGAGAAGAGTTATTTTTCAAACAGTGTTCCACAGTCTGAATTAATGACTGTTAAACAGATAGGAAGACTTATTAAAGAATATTTTGCAGATATGCCAGCAGAAGCCCTGCACATTTTTTGCAGGGAATAATGTAGTTAATGCAGGTCGTGCAGCTGAGCCTCTGAATAGACTGACTAGCCTTCCATCTCTGATTTCAAACATGTTTGCCCTATAACTCTGCCACAGGCCCATTTTCTTTACGGATTGATTTCCTTCAGTCCAATGTTTTTTGTGTCTTTCTTGGTATCATTTAAAAATTTTAAATGACATCATAAATAATTTCTATTCTATGAGGTCCATACTAATGACATGTTTATGACAAAACTCATGAAGATTTAGTCTCAGTAGAGGAATGTGTAGAACTTACCTCTTTCTCTCTGGATATGAAGGATTTAAAATACCCTCACAGGACATTTGTATAGCAGATACAACTTTGAAATCCCCAGATATAATTTAATTTAATTCAACATGTGTTTACAAAAGCATCTGCAATGTATTTAACATAGCTCTGGTGACTGAGAGATGCAAGAGGAAGTTCAGAATTTTCTCTGGGTAAATGTAAACTTAACTGAGAATAAAGGATTTGTACACATGAAATAACAAATGGATAAAACAGAATGTGAAGTACAAAAACATAATAAAATATAATAAAATGTAGCAAGAGTGTACACTGGAATACCAGAGGAGAGGTCAAAACTGGAAATAGCATTGTCCTGGGATATTGAATGGGTGAACTCCTATCTGAGCCTCCACTGTAGATTGATGTGATCATCTAAAGATGGATGAAGAGTTTTTCACCAAAAGGACAGGCAAGGTCATAGCCAGCATTAGGGCAGAACATAGCAAGAGATGGAACAAACTGATTGAAAGACACATTGCAGAGGAGGAAAGATTAATTTGGAAAAGAGGTTTGGTGCAATGGATAGATGGCCACCCACATGCACCCCAGTACATACTTCTACAATGCTCATCCCACTTGGAGGGACTGGCCAGAACTCCCTGCAGGTTCCCATTGAAATATTCCTCATCAAGAGGACATTTAAAAGGATAGAGAGAGTGCAAATGGCCAACAGGAGGACTTACTGAAATGAAAGCAGCAAAATAATTTCCCAGATTGCCACTGACTATTAAAATAGGCCGTGAGGGTCCATGGTTATTACTTTAACAATTAGTTAATTTTAGCAGCAGGGAGGCCATTAGCTGACCAGCTCACTCCTCTGCCCAGCATATCCTAACCAATGAGCTGTGATTGGGGCAATAAAAATGAGGTTGTGCCTAGGCAATAAAATATTTAGACTTTTAATATGTTGGTGTAAATGGACTACATTTTAAAGTGACAGAGCAACATATTTTCCTTCTCTTTATTTATTTTTCCAAGGCCAATATGCCTAATCATTGCCTCAGCAATCTGAGAGAAGGTATAATAAAAGCAAAGAGTGTGAGAAGAAACAAAAATTAAGGAAATTAAAAAGGAAATATGCAAACACTTTGTGTGCTAGAGTGAGTAAAAAATCCATGAGTTTTATTTCTAAAATGGAAAGCAGTATATATAGAGAATTACCACATAAAAATCAAATTGACATAATTTATAAAGAATATGGGAATTAATGAGACACATATAACTTTATCTGTGAGTGGTATCTATGGCTAATATCTTTATCCATAAATGTCACCCAAATGTAAGTCAATTGCCAAGTTTAAATTAATTTGCAGAACACATGCAAATATCTTAAAGATTCTATATGCAAGTCAATGTAAATATTGCAAAACCCCTGAAAATGGAAATGAGTATGTATAACTTTCTGCACCAATAAAGCTAACATTTCTATTGCTACTTTATTTCAACTGAGGCTTTTCTACACCAAGTGATGAGTGCAATGTAAACTGAGATTCATCCTGAGGTGAGCATTCTGAGCTTCATCTTTCCTAAAACCATCCCCGCTGTTTATCCACAACAATGGCCATCCAGTCAGAACTGGTTGCTCTTCACCCATGGTCTACATTTGAGCATTCTTTTCTTCCCTTATTGGTAATGTGCTTTCCCATTTTCTCTCCTTATCCAAAGTCTACTTATACATAAAGCTTATTTTGTCTGTCTTGAAATACTGCACTTCTTGCTTGAAAGTGCACTAATTTCTTATAATATATCAAAGATTTTCAATATTCTAAATAGATGGAAATATATACATTACCATATGTAAAGTGGATAGCTGGTGGGAATTTGCAGGGAACCCAAAGCTGGTGTTCTGTGATGACCTAGAGGGATGGGGTACATATGTATACCTATGACTGGTTCATGTTGCTGTATGGTGAAACCCATCACAATATTGTTTTTACCCTCCAATTAAAAACAAAATAAATTTTTTAAAAAGAATAAAAGGCTATCTCAATAGCGGATTCCCTCTAGAGACTCTTCTTGCTTGCTTGATGAAGCAGCCGTGATGGAGAAGCCCATCTGATAAGGAAGTGCACACCTCCAAGGTCAAGCAGCCTTTGAGAGAGGAGGGCAGTGTCTAGCCAAGAACCAGCAAGAAGCCAGAGATGTCAACCCTACCATCACAAGGAAATTAATTCTGCCAAAAAACGGAATGAGACTGAAAATGAATTCTTCCCCAGTCAAACCACCATTTGAGAATGCAGCTTGGATGATACCTTCATAAAACCCTAAGCAGAGGACCCAGTTAAGCTGTGCCTTGAGTTCTGATCCACAGAAACTGCAAGATAATAAATGTGTGTTTTTTTGAGTGACTAAACTTGTTAGTTTGTTACCTAGCAATAGAAAACCATAGAACTTTTTCTCTTTAGACTTTCTTTCTGACTGGAAATAACGCTCAATAAATATTTTGTTTATAAAAAAAATAAAATATGACACAAACTTATCTATGGGGAAAAGAAAGATCCAGATGAGGAGGGTTTAAGGAATATATGCGCCAGTTCTCCAAAGGTAAAAGCTACTACTTGACATGAGGGAGGCTCAAATACAAAGCAATAGCAGAGCAACCTGGCTCTTGCTGATGGTCCTCCAAACCAGCTAGGTCAACCATAGGACACAACCACCTCAACTCAAGTATGCGTCTCCTGGACCAGGAGTTGTTTTGTTCAGCCTGTCAGATAAGTAGCCCTTATTGCTTTCATGCATTACATCATCTTTGAGTTCTTGGCACATCAGTTAACTTCAAATTACCTAGCACTCATTATTTGTTTTAAAAAAAAGTGGAAAAAGGAAATAAAGAAAAAGGATAATTTACATTTCCTGATTCAAAGCCAGGGCCTATTCATCATCGCCTGCACATCGCTTATAAAGATGATAAATGAATGTATAGTAACTGAACCCTAAAACAAAATAATGTGTTTTTCTTAAAGCTTCGCAGGGCTGCATTTCCGTTGTAATTAGTTTACTTTTTTTAATCAAATTCTGTTAAGCGGCAGTCAAAATGAAAGCTGATTTTCAGGCTGTTAAAAGTAGCCCAAAAAAAGATGAGGAGAGAAAACAAGGATATTTTTCAAACTTAATGTTACAAAAATATCAAGATAATTGTATAACTTTCAGAAACAAGAATATAATCATGTCTTGCTGATTGTAAGATATGTTAATATAAGATGCTATAAGAGAAGCTACCATTTGATAAAGAGCTGGTTAAAATGCTATTCCATCTTTGGAAATTCATACAGAGAAGACATCCTTAGATTGTTATTGTTCTAGTGTCTCGGAAGTGTCTACTGATTCCATCGTATGGATTCCCTGTTTTTGAGCTTTGTGCTACTCTCTCCACCTGCAACGGTGTTACCACTCCATTCTTTGGCTGTCTAATTCCTACTTCTGCCATCCTACCTTCATCAACAATGGCAGCCTATCCTATAGCTACATTTCACTTAGCAGATACACACTTGTGATATTGTCTGTATCTTGCTTTTAGATTTTGAATGGTTTCCAGGTCACAGGTGGTTGGCAGGTATTTGTCTCCTTATCTGGATTTTATAATCCTCAAGAGTGGAGAAGTCATGACTCATAAAAGTTTCCATTGTTCATTGACTGGCAAAATTATGGGAAAGAAAGTGAATTCTTAGCACGCTACAATAATAGTACTACTTAAGCACTGAGAGCTCTCCCCCACTGAATCTCAGCCTGGGAGGACCTGGGAGTCAAGGTTTCCTCCTACTCAGAAGTCAGGTGGAGGGGAGGAATGTATGCCGACTGCCATATTTGATATATATTAAATATCTTTTTCTACACAGGACCTGCACTTGGAACACACGAAGTATTTGAAAATCTACTTCGGACACACGAAGTATCTGAGAATCTTCTACTTGGAACACACAAAGTATTTGAACATCTTCTGAATAACCTTGTCTTTTTGCCTTACATTCTTTCTTGCCACTATGCTCTCATGTTCCCCAGCTCCTGCCTTTCAACCACATTTTCATTCACACATAATGTCCTGAGACCAATAAGCTCTTAACCTTCTACCTCATTCACTACTAGTACTTAGTCTGACATCTTGCCTTCTTTCTCAAAGCTAAAAATCTGTTAATGACCTAGACTCTAGTCCCTAGAGTGTGACACCTTCCGGAGATGAGTCAGGAGTTCCTCATTCATGTGCCTGGTGCTCTGATGATGGGTGAGGGCTAGCACTGAATGAGCATAAACCATGTGCCAGAAAATATGTGATTTACAAATTGTTAATCTCATTTAAATGGTCAATATTTGCATACAGCATGGCATCCTTACTGAAAGCCTTGGAGGAGGAGGTACCCATCTTCTTATGTAAACCTAGTTTTTTCTTTCAACTCTGTATCTTCCCCATCCTGCAAGGATTTTTAATCTTAGAGGCAGGCTCCCTCTCTCTCTCCCCCCTTCTTTCTTTCTTGATGTTTATAGGAGGTTTGTTCTTTATATAAGATCTTGTTTCCCCCAGAATTAATTAGCTGTCAGTTTTCTTGTTGACTTGACCGTATAGCAAAAAGCACTTTCAACCTGCACACATAGGTCTTCCTTCAGTTTAAGAAATGCTTCCTTAGGGCCTCCTTGATAGTGCAGTGGTTAAGATGCTGTGTTTCTGCTGCAGGGGATGTGGATTTGATCCCTGGTTTGGGAACTAAACAAAGCTTCTTCTCTTTTATTTGTATTCATATATTACACTTAATATTCCTTTGATGCTCTTCTTTGGGAAAATCAGTTATCTATGTAACTATGTTCATTTCTTTCACTTGTGAGTTGGGAATCTGAGGCACACAGGCTCCCCCACTAGCAAAGTCCTCAGCTCTACAATCTTTCCTGGATTTTGTGTGTCTGTGGTGCAGATAAGGGGTAACTTATGTGATCAGTAAGCTGCCTTACTCTCCTCATCATATGGATAAAGTTGTTCTCCCAATGCAGTAATTCTCAAATTTGAGTACAGCAGCATCACCTTTAGGGCTGGTTAGAATATCAATCACTTGGCCCAACTCCTAGAATTTCTGAATCAAGTGGGTTGAGGGAAGGCTTGAGAAATTAAACTCTGAGTTCTCAGTTGATGCTGATGCTGCTTGTCCAAGGACCACACTGAGAACCACTGTCCCGAAAGACTACTTTAAGTCACTGCTACTTGTCACTGTGACATGAATTTGAAAATGAGTTCATTTTTTTCTCAGAAATTACAAGCAAATATGTCTATCCACATCATCCAATAGGGTATTTGTTTACTTGCTCGTGTTTAAATTGGCTTCCAAAATGGCAATCGGCGCAGGACAGTGTACATAGTGGAAATCTTTTCAAGTTCATCTTTCCCATTACTAATTAAGAAAATTCTAATCCTGCATTTATTACCATGAATGAGAACCTTGTTTTAACTGCTGTGGTTTCTAATTATTTGACACCCTATCTATACTTGTGCAAATTACCTTCATATTCATGTTATTATGTACTTCATCATATTGTAGTTTAATTTTAGCATTTTCAGCTCTTATGGAACTTATGGATCTCTTTCCTTATTTCTATAGGCTATGTCTTATATCTTATTAAACATGACATGGAGTTTTCTGAATTGTTTTCTGGTTAATTTAGCAAATTACTGTCAATAGTCTTAGCTCTATTAATGTTCAGGACAATTGTTAATTTCCTTTGTTTCAGTATTTTTATCATAGGTTCTGGTCTGCTTTAGTTCATAGGCACTTAGCGTTCTCTTTAGCTATTCCATATTTGAATGAGTGGTGCGTTATTTCAATCCAAACTTTTTCAAGAGACACGGTATATAATTATCTTTTGGCTTATGCACTATTCACCTTGTGCTTGTCAAAAAACTAAAAGAACAACAGCCAACTTCGGTTGGATGGTAATTTGACAAAAACCAGTCAGCCCATTGCCAAATTTGGAGTCAGCTTATAGCAAGGGCTGCTTTGCTGGCTTGAAATGATTAATATTTTACCTTTTTGCCTAACTTTTAGCCAAATTTGGAGCCAGCTTATAGCAAGGCCAGCTTTGCTGGCTTGAAATGATTAATATTTTACCTTTTGCCTAATTTTTAGAGGTGACATCATATATTATAAATAAATAGATAATAGGTATATAAATAGGCACACACATATATACATATATTTTAAATAATAAACAAAACATAAAGCATAATACAACAATGGCCAGTATGCATTACTGTTAGGGGTTTTCTCTGCTACTGCCTAGAAAACTGTATATGTGGGATTTATCAATTAAAGTACAAAATTCCAAAAGCCAAACTTTCTTTGCACTACCATTCCCCTCTTTCTGTTCTGCTATCTAAAGATTAAAGGGACCAAACTCCACTGAAAATTTCTGCAAAGAGCAGTGAGTAGGAGGTGATCTCCTATGACAATATAGGCATGATAAACACTAGGTCGTAAGTCCAAGGGAAAGATCATGGCCGGGGGTAAATGAATACCATTGGGATGCTCTTAGTGTGCGGCTGCATGAATGGGCCGCATTAGTTTTTCAATCCAACTTCATGAACCGTGTAGATATTGAAATATCTCCAAGAGTCTGGCATGGCTTTCTGTCTGCCTTAGTTCTCCCAGCAGATATGAGTACTCATTTTTTAATTTGCTGTCATAAAATTTCCACTGGCATATGTGCACAGAATATTCCAAGGATGTTATAGTCAATTCTTTACCAGAAATCAGAATAAGCTTTCTTATATGTCTTACCATTTTTTCACAGTTAAAACACTTCACTAACTTCCCATCACTCATCCCTTAAGCATAAGGTCCAGGGTCTTTCATAGCCTGCTTTGGTCCTGTCCAGACTCCCGTCATGTAACCCTCATGATGGACTGAACAGTGTCCTCCAAAAACCTCATATGCCGAAGCCCTAAGCCCTAGGGTGGATGTATTTAGAGATGGAGCCCCTAAGGAAGTAATTCAGATTAAATGAGTTCATAAGCATGAAGCCCTGATCCAATGGGATTTGCTGGGCATACACACCAAGGAAACCAGAATTGAAAGAGACATGTGTACCCCAATGTTCATCGCAGCACTGTTTATAATAGCCAGGACATGGAAGCAACCTAGATGTCCTTCAGCAGATGAATGGATAAGAAAGCTGTGGTACATATACACAATGGAGTATTACTCAGCCATTAAAAAGAATACATTTGAATCAGTGCTAATGAGGTGGATGAAGCTGGAGCTGATTATACAGAGTGAAGTAACTCAGAAAGAAAAACACCAATACAATACACATATATATGGAATTTAGAAAGATGGTAATGATAAACCTGTATGCGAGACAGCAAAAGAGACACAGATGTATAGAACAACCTTTTGGACTCTGTGGGAGAGGGAGAGGGTGGGATGATTTGGGAGAGTGGCAGTATAACGTGTATGATATCAAAGGTGAAACGAATCGCCAGTCTAGGTTCGATGCAGGATGCAGGATACTTGGGACTGATGCACGGGGATAATCCAGAGAGATGGTGTGGGATGAAGGTGGGGGGCTGTCAGGATTGGGAGTTCATGTACACTCGTGGCTGATTCATGTCAATGTATAGCAAGATGAATACAGTATTGTAAGCAAAACAAACTAAAAATTGCAAAAATTAATTTAAAAAAAAGAAGAAGATGAAACACCAGATAGCTCATGCTTGCTTTCTTTCTCTCTCTCTGTCCATGCCCATGCACTGAGGCAAGACCACTTGAGGACACAGTGAAAAGGCAGCCACCTACAAGCCAAGAAGACAGAAACTAAAATTGTCAGCACCTTGACCTTGGACTTTCCAGCCCCCAGAACTAATAAACAGAACCAATAGAAGATATCTGTATTTTTATATCTATCTATATCTGGTAGTGGTGGAGGTTTAGCCGCCAAGTCGTGTCCAACTCTTGCGACCCCATGGACTATAGCCTGCCAGGCTCCTCTGTCCATGGGACTCTCCAGGCAAGAATGCTGGGTTGGGTTGCCATTTCCTTCTCCAAGGGATCTTCCTGACACAGGAATCGAACCTGGGTCTCCTGCATTGTAGGTAGATTCTTTACCAACTGATCTACAAGGGAAGACTGTTATCTATCTATCCACATATATAGAGTGATAGAGACAGAGAGATTATAATGAACTGACTCATAAAGTTATGAGACTAGAAATTCCCAAGATCTGCAGCAGGAAAGCCAGAGACCCAGAAGAGCTACTGGAGTAGTTAGAGTGAAAAGGCCTGAGAACCAGCAGCGTCAGTGTTGTAAACTCCAGTTCAAGTGAAAATTCAGTCAGGAGGAGGCTGATGTCCGAGCTTGAAGACAGTCAGGAGACGACAGTGAGTTCTCCTTTGATCAGCCTTTTTGTTCTACTTAGATCTTCCATAAATGAGATAAAGCCACCTACATTGGGAAGGGCAATCTTTATACAGTCTATTGATTTAAACATTAATCTCATCCAGAAACTCCCTCACAGAAATATCCAGAATAATGTTAAGCAAATATTGGGGCTCCCAGTGTTCCAATTAAGTTAACACAGAAGATTAATCATCAGAGTCCTCTGCTAGCCACCGTACCAGTTATAAAAAGCAGCATGGATTATGCCGTGTTCTAATTTCAGCGGGATTCTCTTGTCTTATTGTATTGGTGTATATGTTTCTTCTGCCTGAATGGCTTCCTTCCGCATCCCTTTATTGTGTGTGTTCATCTAGAAAACCCCTTGTTGTTCAGTCACTAACTCATGTCTGATTCTTTGTAACTCCATGAACTACAGCATTCCACGCCTCCCAGTCCCTCACTATCTCCTGGAGGTGGCTCAAATTCATCTCCACTGAGTCAGCTATGCCATCCAATCCATGCTAGAAATGGTAGAAAACACTTACCTACTTTTAAATCTTATCTCAAGGGCTAATTCCTTTGAATCCTCTGGTTTCTTTAAGCAGAATTTGTTTTCTCCCATTGTTCTTTTAAGTAACTGATGAGAAAGCCCATATCATGTTATATTATAATGTTTTGTCTATCAATATTAGAAGGCTTGCTTCTCACTAGACTGTGAAGTCCTTCAGCTCAAAATATTTGTCCTTATTTTTTCTAGTTTTTTTGCATTTATTACATTCTGTTATGTAAAATTGTTTTAATAAATCTCTGATGATTGAAGCAATGCACAGATGAAAAAGAGCAAGGTGAGGAATCAAAAGACAGGACTATGAAGCTGTGACAGGAATTAGCTAAGGGCATGTTTCCAGGACTCCTGATGGCAGAGCATAAGGTGGCTTCTTCTCCAGGCAAGCCTGGGTACACTATCCAGTTTCTGCTCTATTATCCCATCTTCCGCTCTGTGACCATTCCCTCCATTTTGTCAGGTGATGGGTGGGCTCCCTGCTGGAGATGTGATCAGTCAGCCTCAGACACCTGAAAAATGTAATTCTCCTGGATATCTCCTCATGTCAGGATGTGGAGTGCAAAGGACAGCCAGGCTGAGCACACAGAGTACCTCAAGCATCATTACTCAGATCAGATCAAGCTCAAAGCCCACTGGAACCAGATAAGAAAGGCTGGTGGACGACTAGGGAATGACGGGGGAAGGAGAGAGGTAGACAACATCTGAGGAAACAGGGAGCAAGGGAGCCTTCCTGTCTTCCCAGCCTGGTCACAGCGTTCCTCTACCTTGCCTGGCAGGCAAGGACACATGTGCTGGCCATCATGGCATCTGAGCAGTCTCACTCACAGTGTTGGAGAAGCTCTTGTAGTCCTGGTCTGAAAAAACCCTCTCTGGAAACAGAGGGTACGTTTAGAGTTCTAGAATAGAGACAGGCAAGAAGAGTGGGAGCTGGTTGGGGTTTAATGACTGCTTTTGGCAGATCTCCTCAGTAAGTGAAGGTGAGGTTCTCCAGCCAATAGATGGAAAATACTAAATGGAAATACAGGCACTTAGTGAGGACTTCCCACCATGTGCTCCTGTCTCTATGTCCAGGTTGATGGCCATGATAGTGTGGGTCACAGAAATGCCCAGTTCCCATACTTATGCACCTTACTTCATGATAAGAAAGGAATAGAAGGGTGGCCTGCTAGATTTCAATGTGGTCTCTTGTCTTTCTACTGTTCCCAAATCACTTTGCCTGGGCATTGAAGTAAGTACTTGCTTTCTCTAATTTTTATGGAACTGAGAACTTGCCTCTTCTTCATGGCTGGAAAATTTATAGACCTCCTGTAGCAATTTTGTGGCAATAATATGCACAATGGCCTACATGACCACAGTAAGCAGATCCATCCTGACTGGTGGCAACACCGTATTTCAGGTACCAAAGGGCTGCAGGCGAAGACATAAGTTACTTTCATCCTGCTCTCATTGTAGATATGGGTGCTGTGGAATGGAAGAAAAATATTCCAGGGGCTAGCTCCAGGGAGAATTGAATCCATCACTAAATCTCCAAGCCCATATTCACATTCAACACAGGGTCACCTGGAGTCAAAGAATTTGAATATGTTAGCCAGTTCACCCTGAGCCTGTTGGCTGGATCAGTCTATTCTAGGCAGGAATCCGGTGGCACTTGCTCTGATATGTACTGGGTATTTGAGGCGATGTCTTCAGTAGAGGAGGTAGAGCTCTGGAAAGCCCAGTAGACCTAGGATAACTGATTGATGGTTGATGCTGCAGGTCATCTCACCATGGATTTTAATCAACTGGTGCGACAGGAGCCCTGTTACCTCCCATGTTGTCTTGTGAAGTGGGATCTCTGCAGAGCCAAAGAGAGCTCTGTCTTATCGGGGCTGGAAGATCTGCAGGCCGTTCTATTGTCTCTACCCTAAGGAAAGACTGCTGGGGGTGTGGGAGACATTTTGTTCAAGGAAACCAGTGAAAGCAGCCTAAGAACTACTGAGTGCAGTCATCAGGAGTGTGAAGGTTTCTTCTTTTCCCATCTCACACTGCCTTCCTTATTTGTGAATTTCATTAATGCCCATTTAACAATCACTTGAGTTCCTACCCTACTAGAATTCATAGGAAGTGCAATGCGTTTTACCAGATATTCATCCTCAAGGAATTCTAGAAATTCCCAAATAATGCTTACTGTCTGTCCCTCAGGCAACCAGCTTTTTCAGAGAATAGCATTGTTTTCTCCCCTTACATCACCTCTCTCCAAACCACAACTGAGTCCCACAGGTGATCACTGTTGTGTCTTGACTGCATCATCTGAAGCAGATATGGAGCCTACTCTGAACAATATATAAGGCCAGGCTACAGAAGTTTAAACTTTTTACCAAAGGCTTCAAGAAAATAGAAGAGATTTATAATAGAGAAAAGTTCTCAACATTAGTTACAAAATGAGAGAATGTCTAGGTTGTTTAGGGTGTGAAAAAAAAAAACGTGAAGGGAAAGTGTTAGTCGTGTCTGACTCATTGTGACTCCATAGACTATAGCCCACTGGGCTCCTCTGTCCACAGGGATCTCCAGGCAAGAATACTGGAGTGGGTTGCCATGCCCTCCTCCAGGGGATCCTCCCAACTGAGAGAAAGAACCTGAGTCTCCTGCATTGCGGGCAGATTCTATACGGTGCCACCAGGTTATTCTGTACCTCCCATGTAACCACATTCCCAGTTAGAATGGCTAGAAATAGTCCACCTGTCTGAAGTAGTGCCTCTTCCTCAATCTCTCAAATTATAGCGTGTGTGTGTGTGTGTGTGTGTGTGTGAAGGAGATTGGTTCTTCTCACTCAGTCTCAGCTTCACATTCATGCCTTCATTTCAGTTTAGTGATTCATTCATGTCTGACTCTTTGAGACCTCATGGACTGCAGCACGCCAGGCATCCCAGTCCATCAGTAACTCCCAGACCTTGCTCAAACTCCTGTCCACTGAGTTGGTGATGCCATCCAACCATCTCATCCTCTGTTGTCCCCTTCTCCTCCTGCCTTCAATCTTTCCCAGCACCAGGATCTTTTCCAGTGAGTCATTTCTTTGCATCAGATCTGCATAATAATCTGTAGACATACAGCTGTGTCACAATGGCACAGATTTATATCATGATACTAAACAGATTATCCCTTCTGCGTTGCCTACATGTAATCCACAGGTTACTAAAATATTTCCTCCCTGGAAAATTATTATTAAGTAAGATAGCAGTGACTTCATTTCATTGAGACATTATTAGTCTCCAGGATTACTATCCTAAGAGTGCTACACATGTTACAGCATTTAATTTTCACAATATTCTTATGAGACAACAACAACAAAATATTATTATTATCATTTCCATTTCACTAAATAGGAAAATTAGAGATAAGTTAAATACCCCTCAAGTGTTAGCCTAAGTGTTAATCACTCAATTGTGTCCAACTTTTTGTAACCCTACGGACTGTAGCCTGGCATGCTCCTCTGACTATGGAATTTTCCAGGCAAGAATATCAGAGCAGAGAAGATCTCTCTCAGAGATCTTCATGACCCAGGGATCGAACTCAGGTCTCCTACAGTACAGGCAGGGTCTTTACCATCTGAGCCACCAGGGAATACCCCCTACTGCTGCTGCTGCTGCTAAGTCGCTTCAGTCGTGTCAAACTCTGTGACCCCATAGACGGCAGCCCATCAGGCTCTGCCACCCCTTGCCTGGATTCTCCAGGCAATAACACCAGAGTGGGTTGCCATCTCCTTCTCCAATGCATGGAAGTGAAAAGTGAAAGTGAAGTCACTCAGTCGTGTCCAACTCTTAGCAATCCCCTGGCTGCAGCCCACCAGGTTCCTCCATCCATGGAATTTTCTAGGCACGAGTACTGGAGTGGGGTGCAGGGAATACCCCCCTAAAGCAAGCAAATGAAGTAACAAGTATATAGATGTAAATACTAAGAAACAGGATAAAAATTTGTTGAAATTTTCGAATAGTATTGATAATATTTCTATCTCCTATCATTCTTATAGCTTGCCCTGCCCTCAGCTCTGCCCATAGCCATGAATTATAAATGATAATTGTGTCTACTTTCATCATCTCCGTATTGAGAAAAACTTGGTAAGATTATGCCCTGCTGCATGGATATTTCCACTGGGAAGTGAATGGTACCTTCTATGGACAGGACATCCTATCACCAGGCCTGGGCTGGGTCTTCAAAAAGGATGGTGCTCCTCATAGCCAACAGCATGGTGGGGTGATCCTACTTAGAAGCAGGCAAGTTTATTAGACCCTCCTATAGACCACTGACTCTCATCCTGGTTTTCATTCACTCCTGTTCTGGTTCATATAAGCATGTCTCTGTAGAAGCAAAATTTCTAAGTGTGGAAAGGACAGAATCCTTTCAAATCTCTTTCTCTAGTAAACTTGTTTGGGCTCAAATGCAATAGGGGAAGGGCTTAAGTATGGCCTTAGATGGGAGAGGTTTCCCCCTGGACTCTTGATTCAGGTTGATCCACCTGCATTCTCAGGAATAGGGCACACTTCTTAATACCTGGATTCCATTCCATGCAAGACACAGACAGATCCTCCTGGCCCTAGTAGAAAAAAGCGTTGAGCTCCATCCTCAGAATGTCAAATTGATAATCATTGGAAAGCATTCCCTGCATAGATACTAGCTGGATATGTGTCATGGAAGGTCGCGGTTGTGATCTACAGAGACAGGCGGAGGGGAGTTAGGTTTCTAATGTTCTCTAGGGCAATGCACTATCTAAGCCTAGTTGCCTAATTCAGCCCGATAAACTTAAGAGCTGGTAAAAATTTTGCTGACTTAAAGCTATTAATGAAAGTAAGGCAGCTCTAACCTGAGAAACCATTCAGTGTTAAGCAGGGATTCAAAGACTGGTAAGCTGAATAACGGATTAGAAGCACAAGACCTTTTTTTACTGCTTAACAGTATTTGTGATAGAGATGTGCCATACATTCTCGATCTAGTCACCAGTTATACACGCTTGAGAATACCACTCAGAAAAAATATATATAACAAAAAGAACAGAATAGTAATGTATAAAAGGACATGGATCACAAAAAATTAAGCTAAGTTAAAGCTACACACAGAAACGACATCAGTGATTGCCTGGCCCAGGGCTGGAGTGGAAAGGGGAACTGACTGCAGTGATACACGAAGAAACTTTTGAGGGTGGTAAGGATCTTTAAACCTTCAAAGTCATGATGGTTTCATGATTGTCCACATTTACAAAACCCATCAAATTGTAAACTCAAAATAGGTGAATTTCAAGATATTAAATTATGCCTTCCTAGACACATACACAAATCCAAATCCAAAAGAAAGTTTTTAAGCAAATATCAAAAACTAGAGGATAAATAAAGAGGCTCAAGAAGTCAGATAATACAGTAAAAGAGACAATAGCTTGCAGACTAAAAGAATGTCAAGAGTTCTTTCCTGGGTTTGGGATTGATTTGAACAGAGTGTTGTGTTTAAGATAGATAACCAACAAGGACCTACTGTATAGCACAGAGAACTCTGCTCAATACTCTGTAATACTCTAAATGGGAAAAGAATTTGAAAAACAATAGATATATGTATATGTATAACTGAATCGCTGAACATCTGACATTAACACATTGTTAATCAACTATACTCAAATATAAAAGGCAATTTTTAAATTTTTTAAAAATAAAGTTCTTTCCTGGAAAACTAGATGTGGCCCATAATTCTTATGCACACTTCCAGTAAGGGAAAACTAGTGAAAACTGGCTTGATTTCACTCAACAGCAATCCAGATCTGAACTGAAATTAGGCTGCTAGCAAAAATATAGATGCTTTACCTCAGAATATTAATAACTATTAATAGGTTTGTGCCTGTTGTATTATCTTTCTAAAATTCAGAAACATATCTGACACTAAGATTTTCACATAAAAGAGTGTGGGTCTGTATCTACAATTGTCTATAAAACCCAGTTCAGTCTACCTCCCGAGTAGGGAGAATCCCAGTACTTCCCCACCATGCTTGTTCTCTGCCTCTGTCCTTGACCTTCACAGAGAACACTTCACTTCTGACATTTCCGATCACCAAATGTGAGGACGTTTTTCCTCACGCCAAGCAACTCTCTGCAACATTAGCTGGATGCTATATAATGCAACTCATTTCTGACACTGTCTACTGGAGTTAGCGTCCCATAGGTGAAAGACTCAGTCCCACATGACTGCTTCCTCACCTCCCGTGCAAACACACTTTATATACTAGTCACAAGCCCAGCTTATTATCTATACTTCTGACCAAAAACAACAACCTCTTCTTTGGGGTTCAGACACTAGTTGCAAGTCTAAATTGTCACCTGCACTTATGATTGATTGGCTATCTATCAAAAGTTTCCACAACCTCCTCCTTGGGGTCAGTTAATTTGTTAGAACAGCTCACAGAACTGCAAGAAACATTTTACTTACTAGATGATTACTGTGTTATGAAAGGATGTAACTCAGGAACAGCCAGATGGAAGAGATGCTCAGGGTAAGGTAAGGGGAAAGTGTGCAGAGTTTCCATGTTCTCTCAGAGCATGCTACTCTCTTTAAATCTCATGTTCAGCAACCAGGAAGTTCTCCAAACTGTCCTTTTTGGTTTTTATGGAGGTTTCACATGCTACATTCAATATGCCAGCAAATCTGGAAAATTCAGCAGGGGCCACAGAAATGGAAAAGGTCAGTTTTCATCCCAATCCCAAAGAAAGGCAATGCCAAAGAATACTCAAACTACCACACAATTGCACTCATCTCACACACTAGCAAAGTAATGTTGAAAATTCTCCAAGTCAGGCTTCCACAGTACTTGAACAATGAACTTCCAGATGTTCAAGCTGGATTTAGAAAAGGCAGAGGAACCAGAGCCAAATTGCCAACATCCACTGCATCATGGAAAAAGCAAGAGAGGCCCAGAAAACATGTACTTCTGCCTTATTGACTGTGCCAAAGCATTTGACTGTGTGGAGCACAACAAACTGTGGAAAATTCTGAGAGAGATGGGAACACGAGACCACCTGACCTGCCTCCTGAGAAATCTGTATGCAGGTCAGGAAGCAACAGTTAGAACCGGACATGGGACAACAGATGGGTTCCAAATTGGTAAAGGAGTACATCAAGGCTGTATATCGTCACCCTGCTTACTTATCTTATATGCAGACTACATCGTGAAAAATGCCAGGCAAGAAGAAGCACAAGCTGGAATCAAGATTGTCAGGAGAAATATCAATAACGCCAGATATGCAAATAACACCACCCTTATGGCAGAAAGCAAAGAAGAACTAAAGAGACTCTCGATGAAAGTGAAAGAGGAGAGTGAAAAAGTTAGCTTAAAATTCAACATTCAGAAAACTAAGATCATGGCATCTGGTCCCATCACTTCATGGCAAATAGATGGAGAAACAATGGAAACAGTGAGAGACTTTATTTTTGGGGGCTCTAAAATCACTGCAGATGGTGACTGCAGCCATGAAATTAAAAGACGCTTACTCCTTGGAAGAAAAGTTATGACCAACCTAGACAGGATATTAAAAAGCAGAGACATTACTTTACCAACAAAGGTCCATCTAGTCAAAGCTATGGTTTTTCCAGTAGTCGTGTATGGATGTGAGTTGAACTATAAAGAAAGCTGAGCATTGAAGAATTGATTCTTTTGAACTGTGGTGTTGGAGAAGACTCTTGAGAGTCCCTTGGACTGCAAGGAGATCCAACCAGTCCATCCTAAGGGAAATCAGTCCTAAATATTCATTGGAAGAACTGATGCTGAAGCTGAAACTTCAAAACTTTGGCCACCTGGTGGGAAGAAATGACTCATTGGAAAACACCTTGCTGGGAAAGATTGAAGGCTGGAGGAGAAGGGGATGACAGAGTATGAGATGATTGGATGGCACACTGACATGATGGACATGAGCTTGAGTAGTCTCCAAGAGTTGGTGATGGACAGAGAAGCCTGGCATGCTGCAGTCCATGGGGTAGCAAAGAGTCAGACACAACTGAGCTACTGAACTGAATTTGAACCTAGTCATGATTGATTAAAGCATTGGCTATTGGTTATTGATTCAAACTCCAGCCTCTGTCCCCTCCAGGGATAGGTGGCTGGGTCATCACTGAAAGTCCCAATCTTCACCAGAAAGTTGCTTCCCTGGCAACCTGCCCTCAGCTTTAGGTCACCTAAAGACTTTCCAAAAGTCACCTCATTACTTAACAGTTGATGCTTTTATCACAGAAAATTCCAAGGATTTTAGAAGCTCTTGTCAGGAACTGGGACAAAGACTAAATACCCATTTCTTATTATAAGTCACAGTATCACAGTATTGGAGAAGGAAATGGCAACCCACTCCAGTGTTCTTGCCTGGAGAATCCCAGGGATGGCAGAGCCTGGTGGGCTGCCGTCTATGGGGTCGCACAGAGTCGGACACGACTGAAGCGACTTAGCAGCAGCAGCAGCATCACAGTATAACATTATAGAAATTCAATTAGTTTCCAAGGTGGTAGAAGATCATTAAAGAGTCACTAGGAGTATGGTGAGAATATGTACACACCCACCAGACACAAACACACTTTGACAAACCCTAAAGAAGTACAACAACACTTGATTAGTGAGATCTGAGAGAAGAGTGAAGGAAAAATGAAGATACAGAAAAGAGGCAAATTGATGGAGTGAGGATGACGCAGGAGTAAAGACTGACCTGATGAAACATTTTGCCAGACATAAGACCTAATTTAGTCCTTCTAAAGAGTTGTCATCTAAATTCCCTAAAGAGCAATGGTATCAGACTGAAGTGAAAAGGCATATTTTTATTCAATCAGAATCACAACAAATGTATTTCTGTTGTGGCACCATTCATACAGAGTATTGGCTTTGGATATCCTTATTTCTATGTAGCTCCAATTGCAGACTATATTTCTTCATGATGAATAATATTGAGCATATTCAACCGGCATGAACAAGATGTACTCAGCACTGCTCTCTGTCACTTCAAGGAAACAGATCAGACTGGAATATGACAAGTGCAACTGATGGATATAGCAGGAGAAACAGCCTGATAAAGAAGGAAGAATATATACCTATATACATGAACCTCATCCAAAGAATCCTTTCCATTCAATTATATAACTGATATAATACGTCACTTTCTCAAAGCTGTGTTTCTCTTGTTGGTTCCTAAGCTTACCTGTTATTGTGAGGCTGAAATTAAATCATGAGTAAAAAGGTTTATTTGCATACCAATTAGCATGCATCTACATCATTTTAGTTTATTTTTTAAATGTTATATAATTATATATTTGAACATTTTTATTGGAGGACAATCGCTTTACAATATTGTGCTGGTTTCTGCCATACGTCAACATGAATCAGCCACAGATATACATGTGTCCCCTCCCTCTTGAACCTCCCTCCATCTCCCTCTCCATCCCACCCCTCTGGGTTGAGCTCCCTGTGTCATACAGCAAATTTTTAGTTTAATGACCACATTATAGGGATATAACAAACTTACTGATACAACCCACTACTATTACTCATGTCTGTTGTTTCTAGGTTATCTCTTATATGAATGACTAAATTTAAAAGTTTTATATTTATCTTTATTTTCTCATCTAAGCATTTAATTTGGAAAAAAATATAAAAATAGGATTGATGTGTCAAAGAGCTTTAATTTAAATCAACTTTATTGAAGAAAATTACATAATATAAAATAAACAATTTATAAGTATATATAGCACAGTGTGTTAATAAATGTGTGCATTCATGAAACCACCATGACAATTAAGATACAGAAAGTGATAGTGTTAGTCACTCAGTTGTGGCCAACTCTTTGAGACTCCATGAACTGTAGCTCACCAAGCTCCTTTGTCTATGGAATTCTCCAAGCAAGAATTCTGGAGTGGACAGCCATTCCCTTCTCCAGGGAATCTTTCTGACTCAGGGATTGACCCAGGTCTCCTGCATTGCAGGTAGATTCTTTACAGTCTGAGCTATTTTTATAATTCTAAACAAGTTGTCTGGCTTGAGCCCCTTGCAATAAATTCTCATCTCCTACTCCTGGCCCTAGGAAATCACTGATCTGTTTTCTATCACTTAAATTTAAATTTATATTTATAAGTGCTAGCTCACTGTATATAATATCTTGCATCTAGCTTCTTTCAATCAGTGTAATATTTTTGAAAGTTATCCATATTGTTAAATTTATTATGAGTTTATTTCCATTATTACAGAATAGAAGTCCATTGAAT
>SJXQ01009486.1:135130-211645 GCA_006408695.1 Aepyceros melampus | reverse complement strand
GAGTTGGTGATGGACAGGGAGGCCTGGTGTGCTGTGATTCATGGAGTTGCAAAGAGTCGGACACAACTGAGCGACTGAACTGAACTGAACTGACTGATAAAAGAACACTGTGTAGCTCTTCAAAATTAACTTTTCTGATTATATTTAATAATAATAAGCATAAAAGGTATCATTTATTCTTGACTGAGAACATCACACTAAATGAAAAACGTCAGCATATAAAATACACATCTTGGATGATTCCATTTATGATAAATGTATGTGAGTACATGCATGTGTGTACAACACTGAAATATTAGACCGTCACCCACAGTGGGCTGGGAGTTGGGACTATCTGTAGTGTGTATCTTCTGCTTTGCACTGTGTGTGCATACATGCTCAGTCATGTCCCATTCTTTGCAACCCCATGGACTGCGGTCCATCAGGTTCCTCTGTCCATGGGATTTTTCAGGCAAGAATACTTGAGTGGGTTGCCATATCCTACTCCAGGGGATCTTCCTGATCCATGGGTCAAACTCTCCTGTGTCTCATGCTTTAGCAGGCGGATTCTTTACCACTGAAACCACCTTGGAAGCTCCTTTGTACTATCTTTTCCCAATAATCAAGGATAATCAAGCCACCGTTCAATCCAGAGGGGATTCCCTTGTGGTCCAGTGGTTAAGACTGGGCTTTCACTGCCATGCACCTGGGTTCAAACCCTAGTCAGGGAACTAAGATCCCACATCCCACTAGGCAAGATGAAACAAAAAGAAACACTGAGAAAATATAGGAAATAAATATAGGAAAGAAAATTCACCCATCACACCATTATCTAAAAAAAAAATACCTTCACAGTTCAGTCCTGAAGACTAGAAGGACCAGTAGAGATCCAAGACATGGGCTTACTGGGATGGCAAAAAGGTGGGATTCATGCCAAGTCAGCCCTGCGGCTACAAGCAAGTCCCCCAGGCTTGGTCAGCACCGCAGAGTCACCTCAAGAAGCTGGAGTTGCCAAGATGTGATCTTCAGTGTCAGCCACCAGAAAAACTCCAGAGCCACACACTACAGCACCAGAGAGGATGAAAGTAATTCAAGAGTCCCACTTGCAACCTAGAAACTTGTGTACTGAAGATGGGCACTAGAGAAGACAAGGAGAGGAAGTGGGGAGGACAGAATAGAAAGAGGGAGAGGGTAGGGCAGGTGGAATTTTGTGTCATTTATTCATTTCCCTGGTAGGCAGTCCTGATGTAATTTGCACAAAGGTGCTCTATGTATTAGCTGCAGCCAAGATTGCAAGATGAACTGAGGCCAAACACAGAGGGACTTTGGAGTCCAAAGTCATCAAGACCCATAGTTGAGAGAAACTGCTAGAGGAGGGGATCTTGATGGATGGACAGGATTTTCACTGGAGAAGCGGACAGACAGGAGGCAATCTTGTACTGGAGTGGAAAGAAATTTAAACACTGAAGTTCAAGGTGAGGTCATTACTTTGATCTTGAAAACTTACTGAAGTTTGAAAAACCCTGGGCTTTTACCTTCAAGGCATCGACAACCAGCATAAGGGCAATTGCATTAAAAAAATCCTGTAATAAGATGCTTTTTTCCTTCAAAGGCCTCCTTTCTTCTGCTTCCTTTCAAACCATCAGCTCGCTGATTCTACACTGACTTTTCAGAACAGGCATCCCAATTCAGACTCTCTTCTCCAGGGACAGAACTGGAGCTCTAGTAGGACCCATAGAGGAGCAGATTTCATTTTCTTGGGCTCCAAAATCACTGCAGCCAGGACACTGGCTCCTTGGAAGAAAAGCTACCACAAATCTAGACAAAGCAGAGACATCACTTTACTTACAAAGGTCTGTATAGTCAAAGCTATGTTTTTTCCACTAGTCATGTACTGATGTGACAATTGACCATAAAGAAGGCTGAGAGCCAAAGAATTGATGATTTTCAACTGTGGTGCTGGAGAAGACTCTTGAGAATCCCTTGGACAACAAGGACATCAAACCAGTCAATCTTAAAGGAAATCAACCCTGAATATTCATTGGAAGGACTGATGCTGAGGCTGAGCTCCAATCCTTGGATGCGAAGAGCCAACTCACTGGAAAAGACCCTGATGCTGGCAAAGCCCGAGGGCAGGAGGATAAGGAGGTAACAGAGGATGAGATGGTTGGATGGCATCACTGACTCAGTGAGTTTGAGCATGAGTCGGACATAAGTTTGAGCAAACTCCGGGAAATAGTGAAGGACAGGGAAGCCTGGCATTCTGCAGTCCATGGCGTCATAAAGAGTTGTACATGACTTAGCGACTCAGCAATAACATCAAGGACCCATATGCTACACATCTTCAACTCAAGCTTCACCAAGAACCATCACCATCTGGTGTATTCTATCCACGGAGCCAGACAGATCAGGTAAAACTTTTGTTTGTTATTTCAAAGGTGCTTTGATGAGACCATGTCCATTTTCCCTCATGGAGGCTTGAGCAGAGGTTGCTTTTCTTGGACAATTGCAATTTCTAGTCCATTTGCATGCTGTTAGCCTTCCACTTTTCTGCAGAGAGGTTTTTATTGCCAAGCACGTTTCCATGATTTATTAGCTAGTCCTCCACTAAAGGAAAAGTTATTTCCTCCATGTTTATGGATGATAAAAAAAGAAAAAGCAGAGCTACAGATTAGCCAAGTGTCTTCTCTAAGGTCATCCCACAAGTTTGAAGGACAGAGCTATGGTTAGGACATGCACTTTCCGACTTGCCCCACCCCTAGAGGTCCACTGGGCGCCCCGGCCTCTCTGCAGGACAACATAACATGCCGTCAGGGGCAGATGCTGCCTGTCATGCTGACCATCCATCATGCCCGTAAGAAGATGCAGTTACAAAGAGAGATTTTGAAAAATAGCTCTTATCCAGGTGGCTAAAATCACTTTACTGAAACAAAGGCTCAGAAATCAATGTTTGAATAGTGGTCACGTTTAATCATCACCCAGCATCTCTCTGCTGACCACCCTGCTGTGACTCTGAGTCACCTTCCCTTGTATTAATGACAGGTCTCCAAAGAATGAAAAATAAAATCTTTTTTAATATTTGTCTAACAATTAGGAAAGGAAAACTTGGAAAGAAGGTGAAGTCAGCTGCTGAATTATAAAAGCGAGGACCAAGATGTGGGGATTGCCCACGGCTCCAGATTTCTTGGAACCACGGCTCACCTCTGCCTCCTTCTACCTGTCCTTTTTCTTTGTTAAAGAGCCATTTATCACAGGTGATTCAGAAACAACTTTAAATGTCACCAAGAAAAATAGGCCATAGAATTGATCTAGAAGAGAACAGTTATCCCAACTCCTTGTTACCCCAGTGAGGAAACTAATAGAAAAAGCTATGTGAATTCCTGAGGACGACATGGCCAGTTACAGGCAGCATAATGGCTATAGATGCATCGTGGAGATCTAGAGACCTATTGCCTCCTAGCCTAGGGCCTCTTCTGCCACATACCCAGGACACAAGTCAGTCAACACTAGTTAATCATCTGTTCAATAAATTCTCAGTAAGGGCCTACCAGGTACCAAGTGTGTGTCTGTGGGTGTGTGGGTGCACTAAAGTGCTCAGTCTTGTTCACTTCTTTGCAACCCCATGGGCTTTAACCTGCCAGGCTCCTCTGTCCACGGAATTTTCTAGGCAAGAATTCTGGAGTGGGTTGTCATTTCTTTCTCCAGGGGATCTTCCCAACCCAGGAGTTTGGCAAAATACATCCCTTGCCTTCAAAATACCCATCATCTAAAGAAATGACAGCCTTATGTTATCTGATTAATAATTCCAATAGATTTAAATTTTTTCCGTAGATAAGAGGCTGAGGGGTAAAAACAGCTTTGATTGACGTGATTTTTTAAATTAAATCATTTTTATTTGAGTATAGTTGACACATAGTATTATATTGGTTTCAGGTGCAAGATAGCTTCTAACTATTTAAAGATTAAGGGAAGCGTGTCTTAAGGGACACAAAGGGCAAGGGCTGGCAGTCTGCGGACACTCTGCACCTCTCTGCTCCTTCCCAGTTTGTCACCAGTGCCCATACCCGCATGCTAAGCCCCCCTTCCATTCTGAGACTGGGAATGGGGCCGAGTAAAATGGAGACACATGGTAGGACTGCTGGGGGGAAATGGGTTGTTGCAAATGGATGTCATTCATGATGGAAAGAATAGGTTATCTGCAAATGCAAAAGTGTTCTTGAGGAGTTGAAGCAGGAAACATTACTTAGCTTCCCCCAACCTCCCACAGCCTGCATCCTACAGTTCCCACAGGATCTTGAGGGATGTGGTGAGGGAGGGGCGCGGGATGGAAAAGTGGTTCAGGTCGGGTCAGGCTTGTGTGTGCGCAGGTGCGAAGATGCATAGAAAAGACTCATGCATAGAAGAGTCTCCCTCTGGGCTCTCGCTCCTCCACCGTAGGAAAGACCGAAGGGAGCCAAGCTGAAAGTCTGAGCTTCAGCACAGTCCTGGGAACTAAACCCTAGACTACCGAGAGGAAACTAGGATAGAGACCAACAGCATCAGTCCCTTTATTGCAGTCTTTCAAGAGGACAGGTAGGGAAGCCATCATCCTTTCCAAGGAGAGGAGGAGGGCAGAGAAAGGACTGTGAGTGAGGGGAAAGCCCCATGGAGTAATCTATAAAAGCCATTAGAAAACTATTGACAGGGGCCTTCCCTGGTGTTCCAGTGGTTAAGGTTCTACCTTCCAATGCAGGGGACATGGGTTTGCTCCCTGGCCAAGAAACTAGATCCCACATGCTTCAGGGCAACTAAGTCCACGTGCCCTCAAACTCCAACAAAGACCCAGCTTGGCCAAAAATAAAAAGATAAATAATTTTAAAAGAGAAGTACTGACAAGCCATCACATCTAAAATTATTACAAAAGCTGAAATATCATGGTGCTGGAGAGCATGCTGCAATAGAAGAGTCAATTTAAATCATTAGTTTCCCAGAAATAACACTCAAAAGAACAATCTGAAAGTGGGTTTCATGACAATAGTAAAAAGGTCAAATGTTTTTCTTTCAATCAAGCTATGGAAGGACTTACATGGCTAAATAAGTGGCCACATAAGAATCAAGGATGTTTTAAGATAGGTCAATATAAAATAAAATGTTAGAAGAAAATAATGGAAATGAATTTGTAAAGGAAAACCATTTTTTAACCTAATTTTTAAAGAAAAATGAAAACTGCTTTTCAAAATGCATATGCTTTGCTCAGAAATGCCATTTAAGGACACTTATTCTAAGGAATTAATTGTACAAGTATCAAAAGAGAGCTGTACAAAAGAGCTGTTTATGTACAAAAACATAAACTCTATTATTATTGCAAAATGTCAAAACAGCCTAAAATTTGATTAAAGTATGACGCTATCATACTATGGAATATCACATAAAAATTTTAAATATTAACATGTAAACATATTTACTGATATGAAAGATGTCCATTTATATATTTAAGTGGCAAAAGTATAGTTTATAAAAAAACTGCGTTATTGTCTCATCTTATTTATTATATACGTGTCACTATATGTACAAACAGAAATAGAAATGGAGACAAGGATTATTCAACAAACTTTAATAAAATTATCATTAGAAATACAATATGATTAGTTTTCTTTTTGCTTATTTGTTTTTTCTTTTTTTTTTTACAATGGATATAGATTTTGTACAATAAAAGCCATTTCATTGTAATGAAAGGAGAGACAGATGAAAATCCTCCCATGTCAGAAGGAGTAATTTAATTCAGAAAAAAAGGTGGCTATTGCCAGAGAGACTTATGGATTTGTGGCCTGAATCTTCAGAAAGAGGAATCATTATTTGAATTGGGATACCAGATAAACCAGTAAAATCCTCATTGTCCTTTCTGGTCCTTTCCTTCCCCTGATACCACCCTCCCCGATCCACACAGCAGCGGCTCTGGCAAGTTTCTATAAGCAAATGAGGGAGATACATGGTGCTTCCAACATGGTCTCCAAGGCTCTGTGGTTTGAGAGTGAGAGCTGACCCCGCAAGACCCCTGAGCACAGTCGGCAGGAGCCACACTGAGAACGTGTCCACTTTCCCATCCCAAGAAGCATTTGCTTGGGTGACATATTTCACTGACACACAGAAACCGCGGACTGCTCATGATGGCTCGCCTTTGTCAGGTTGGCCGTGTTTTAGAGAAGAATCCATGCTGACAGCTCCATCTCCCCAGTATCCACGGCAGCCTTGACTCCATCCATCACTCCTGTGAGCAGCCTGTGGCTGCCTGGGATTTCACAGGTGTGTGTGTGCATGCACGTGTGTGTGTGCCAGCGCACACATGAGTGTACATATATGGGAGGGGTGTCGGAGGAGCACCGCAGGCAGAGAGACTAAAGACCACAATATAGCCTTTCCTCTCTGCAGAAGGCAAGAAGGGACTTCCCTGGTCGTCTAGCAGTTAAGACTCCATGCTGCCAATGCAGGGCGTGTGGGTTCCATCCCTTGTCAGGGAACTAAGATCCCACATGCTTGACCAAAAGATCTAAAAAAAAAGGCAAGTATACTCTCATGCAGACACCAGTGGCATCAGATAAGAAACTGTCAGCTCAAGAACCCACAGAACTGTTTCTGACCCAGAGGTGCTAAGACAGATGACAATCCTCTAATCTCTCCTCACACTACTTCAAACACGTGTATTTCTCCAATATACAATTATAGTTACAATATATAATTCAGAAATGACTTTTCCCTCTCTCACATACTTTGATTTTGTTTTTCAAGATTATACTTTTCACCCCATTCCCATGTATCTTTCTTGAAAAATCATCTGTTAGCATCTGGATGCAGGGAAAAGGACAGGCACATCGGCAATAAAAAGACAAATTATGACACACTTGCCATGGAATACTGGAGAACTTTCATAATTTCTCTCTGCCCGCAGTTTTCTCATCAGTAAAGGAAGCTGAATAAGAATTGCCACCCAGGGACTTCTCTGGCAGTTCAGGGGCTAAGACTATGCACTTCCAATGCAGGGGGTGCAGGTTTGATCCCTGGCTGGGGAACTAAGATCCCACATGCCATCTGGTATGGTCAGAAAAAAAACAAAACAAAAGAATTGCCACCCAGAGTTGGAGGGAAGACAAAGGATGCTATGTCCACAGCACCTCACGCCATGTCAGAAGCACAGAAGTACCCAACCAATGGTCCCTTCTGTCATGACCTGGACACTATTTCTGCAACTGCAAAGAAAGTGGGAGGTATCTCAAAACTCTCCTATTGATAGATATTCAAATCTTTGTGGAAACTGCACTGTCATCTCTAAGAGGTATGTAATAACTCATAGCAGAGAGAGACTAAAGCACTGATTAATTAAAAATATCAAACCCTGTGTCCACAAGTCTGCTCCCTGTGTCTGCATCTCCACTGCTGCCTTGCAAATAGGTTCATCAGTATCATTTTTCTAAATTCCATATGCATGTGTTGATAATTATAAGGCAATTATCCTCCAATAAAAATTTTTTTAAGTAAATTTGAAAAAAAAAAAAAACCACATCAGGTACAACTTCAAATTGTGTTGGATATTGAAACAGCTAGTGACAGGGTCTGTAAAAGACAATGAATTAAGGAATTCACCGAATTCCACGAAACTCTGTCCTTCCGGTCAAGTCCATCAGGAAATGTATGATCTTCACAGAAATGTATGATGTTTACTTCAACCTCATCCCTCTCTTCTCAAAGTAAACAAAACCAAAATGATTCAGGTGTTCCTTTTGTGTTTTTTCTGCTCAGACTTATGTTGCTGCCTGACCTAAAAGACAGTTTTATCTAACTAAGTTATAGATCATTAAGCTGAAAAAAAAAAGTTTGCCTGTTACTGCTGTTTTACCATCTTGCCCCATCTTGTCTCATTAGCAGAAACTGATTGAGCATGAAGGTGTTCTCTGGCTGTCAGGAGATAAAGTAGGTGCTCTTGGCTTTCATCTGTTCTGAATTCTCCTTGTCTCATTATCTCCCCAAGGTCAGATTCTCTGACACAGCGGCTGCTTGCTTAGCACTTCATTCTGGCAATTACTTGCCAGGCAGCCTTAGCCAGGATAAGATGTCTGGTCTGTGGCATCAGGGCAAGTCTGGGCATCAGAATCCCTGTGCTTGGTCCCCAGCCCACCCACTTTTCCCCGACCCACTCCTGCTTCAGAACCATGGTATCTATCAATATCCTCGAGGTCCATTCATGGTTTGCAACCCAGCATCTCCAAGACACCATCTAAGACACTGATATTCTAACTAAGTTGCAGTCCCATACAGGTCATAGAGTGATGGCCCGTTCTTGTCTTCTACTGGACAAGTTGTTATATCATAACCCTCACACTTTGGGACCCACCCTTACACCTCCTTACTCTGCTTCAGTGAAAGGCACAGAACCGCTAAGCCCTACAATCTTGGTTCTTAAATCCATCATCCTTCCTCCATTAATAATTCCTCCTGGGCTCCCTGCTCCTTTGAGAGACTGTCATGAGCAGCTAAGTATGGAGAGAATGTCCCAGGCTCAAGCCCCAGGAGCACAGTTTCAAACAAAGCAGCTTGTGAAGGTGAATTTGGTGACTGGGGCTCTGTCTGAACTGAGTTCCTTCTTGCCTGTGGCGGGCAAAGAACTTTTAGGTATTGTTTATCTTTGTAAAGACTCTGCTCAGAGAAAAGCAGCAAAATAGATCTTAGATATGATTCCTTTAAAGGTGGGTCTCCCCTGGTGGCTCAGGTGGTAGAGAATCCACCTGCCAATGCAGGTTTGATCCCTGAGTTGGAAAGATCCCCTGGAGAAGGAAATGGCCACCCACTCCAGTACTCTTGCTTGGAGAGCCCCATAGACAGAGGAGCCTGGCGGGCTAGAGTCCATGGGGTCGCAAAGAGTCAGACGTAACTGAACACTCAGGCAGGTTAGTAGTCATATATTTTCTGAAAATTTGGAGAAGAATCTTGGCCATTTGGATTGTATAAAGAGAGACACACCTGCTAGGCAGTATTTTCCTAAAAGAATAAGGTTTCTCCTCAGATGAAATGCAAATTCACTGTAAGTATCCACATTCTTTTCCAGATTGAAAAGACAGCACAAATGCACACCCCTCTCTGTGAAGTTGGAGGGACCAAGTCGTCCAAGAGGGGGCCAGAGACCAGGCAGCTGGGCAACCAGGTGTGGGCCTTCACGGGTCGGGCAATCTGCTCGCTGGGAAAAATACACCATCTGCCCTCTTTCTAATACAATCCACTGACCCTTGTTTCCCAGACTTAACACGTGCAAACAAAATGGTCCTTGGCCCAAGAATGGATATATAACCATACTTACTGCCTTCTCCAAACTCACAAATTTCAGGCCACTCTGCTCACAATGGAGCTACTTCCTACAGCAGCATCTATTCTGTGCTCATTGCAAAAATGACCAAACCGAGAGAATTTGAAATATCTTTTTGCTTCTTGCCAAGAAATGATATATGTCCCAAAACTTCGGGTCAGAAAAAGAATTCTCCAGACATCTTTTCCAGGATCACTATTTTAATGCTCCTTATAGTTCTTCACATTTTTGTGCATTGATTTTCCTTTTTTTTTTTTTTTCCTTCAAAGATTCTATCTGTCTTAAATCAGGTAAGAGAAATCAAGGAAGGGATTTATAACACTTTAGTGTGAAGTGGTTTAAATAAAGAAGTTCATATGAGTGTGGCCAAACTAACTATGCTAAACGCCCCCTTGGGAGGGTGAAAGTGGGTAGGCTGGACAACATTATGATTCATTTTATAGGCTTAATATCCTTATAAAGGGATTCTTTTTCTAAAAACTCTGGTCGGTGAATTGTTTTAGCAGAAGATGGGGTTTTGCTTTGGTTTGGTTTGGTTTGTTTGCTTGCATAACTAAACTGCGAATGGAAATATAATAGTGAAATACCTTCTACAGGTTTCCTTTGGCTGTGGCTTTCACATTTTCTGTTTGCCCTTTAAGGCACCATCTCCTGATCTTGGAAATGAAGCCCAAAGAGAATCTATTACCATAAAACATTACCCAGCAGTCTTATCATATCACTTGACAGTATCACTATAGTTAACGTTGAGTTAGTGTTTCTATTATAAACCCAATTTACTGATGGGGGCGGGGGAGAGGATAGGAAGCAGAGATGGGCTCATATGTCAATGTGTAAAATGACATGAGGCTGAAAGCAGGTTGCCAACCAGTGTAGAACAAGGGAGAGAATTCTCTACATCCCATACTTAACTATTGAAAATGAATAGCATAAACATTACCTACCAGTGAGTGCAGTACCAACGTGCTGTCTTGCCCTACTGGCAGGAGGTGGGAGGGACATTAAACAACTAGAGGGAAAACAAGGTACAGAAGACGTGATGGAAAAGCTGGCAAGTAGGAACCAGAACTAAGCACTAATTCTGTTTCTACTGTATCTTAGCCACATCTGCAGTCACTTTACAGTTTGCGTCAGGAGACATCCATTTCTCCGTATTTAAGATGGAGCCAACAATGCCTCTAGGGCTTCCCTGTGGCTCAGCAATACAAAATCCACCTCCCAAAGCAGGAGAAGTGGGTTCCATGCCTGGGTCAGGAAGATGCCCTGGAGAAAGAAATGGCAACCTATTCCAGTATTCTTGCTTGGGAAATCCCATGGACAGAGGAGCCTGGTGGGCTACAGTCCATAGGGTCTCAAAGAGTGGGACATAACTGAATATACACTTGCTCACTCACAACAATGCCTCTGATGATGCCTGAGAGGTCCTGTGAGAAACAAACCAGGTCTGTGTTCAAGTGCACACTGATGCTCAGGAACCATGAGACAGATGAGCAACACTCTCCTAACCCTCACCCAGCAAACAAGGTCCCAGATTCGCTGGGTCTAAGGATGCGAAGGTTGCCCAAACACCTGGGTGGCTATGCTCAGACCTCACTGCCCTGGGTCCACACTGAGCTTCTCCTGAAGCTGCTCTCAACTTAGCAGCTGGAGAATTTCCCAAGCACTGACAGGAGAGGAGGCCCAGGATCCTCAGCCCACCCTTCAGAGATGAGACTTCCAGACAGCAAGCGGTCCCAGGCTTTGGTTAAAATGTTAATGCCATATGAATGTAAAATTATATATGATAGGGAAGACCCCATATAAATAATATATTTATAATATCATACTTATTATTTTATACATACATGAATTTTATATTTTATGTATTTACATCATATATATGATTTTTATGTATGTGTTTTAGGTGTGATTTCATGCATTTTACACAATTTTTATAATTACGTGTGTGTGTGTTAGTTGCTCAGTCGCATCCAACTCTACAACCCCATGCACTGTAGCCTGCCAGGATCCCCCATCCATTGGATTTTCCAGGCAAGAATACTGGCGTTGGTTGTCATTTCCTTCTTCAGGGGATCTTCCCAACTCAGGGATTGAATCCAGGTCTCTCACATTGCAGGAAGACTTTTTACAGTCTGAGCCACCAGGGAAGCTTAATTTACATACAAGTATAAATATATACATATATAACTACATGTAAATTTTTTTAATTTACAGTCTTGGCCAACTCTTTGCAACCCCATGGACTGTAGCCCATCAGGTTCCTCTGTCTATGGATTTTCCAGGCAAGAATATTGGAGTGGGTTCCCATTTCCTTCTTCAAATTTACATGTAAAGGTACATATATAAATTTGTCATATATCTCTACACATATTTATTGGGCCTTACCAGTTAATAAGTTTAGGAGCCTGTGCATTACAGTCCATGGTGTTGCAAAGAGTCAGACATAACTGAGCAACTAACACACACGGGGTCAAACCTGAGTCTTCTGCATTAGCAAGTGGATGCTTTTACTGCCGAATCATCAGAGAAGCCCTTACGAAACAGGACTTCAGTCCTAAAAGGAGAAGTCTCCTTTTGGCTGGTGATGGCAGAAGTGACAAAGCAGGAATGTGGGTATCCCTGTTTGGATATCCATGGCATTTTAGTCACAAAGTTCATGTCAATCATCCTGGTGGAGTGGACGCAGTGTCCCACTGACCGAAGGTCCTCAGTGAGGGAAGCAGCAACGATCCAGGTGGCCAAGAGTGGGGGCTCCAGGGATAGACTGACCTGGATTCCGAATCCTGGCTCTGTGGCATCAGCCCCATGAACTTGAGCAGCTGAGTTCACCCACTAAGTTCCAAATGTTTTGACTATGAAGTGGGGCAGCAATATAAACAATATCCCATTGTGAATGTGAGAATGAAATAACATTGAACATGAAAAGAGCTTAACCACATGTTTGTCACCTCGTGGGGCTGGGTCATCATCCTGAGAGGACAGAGGAGGAGGCTGATCCCTGAGGTGAGGCCCCCTCAGAAGGTGAGGCCCCCTCAGAAGCTAAGCCCCCTGATATACAGAGTCTCCCTGGAATTCCAACTGAGTCTGAGTCTGTGGCTGGTGTTTTGTGAACCCAAATGAAAAGTACCTTGTGTTCCTAGTATCAGGAGTGCTGTGCAGAATAGTTATGACTTGCAGTTATGAATCAAGAAGATAAATCAAAGAAAAAATGGAATCCATCTAATTTTCCTATTTGATATAATCTGCACTACATTTGGGCTTCCCAGGTAGCACAGTGGTAAAGAAACTCTAAGAGACATGGGTTCAATCCCTGGATCAGGAAGGTCCCCTGAAGGAGGGCACTGCAACCCACTTCAGTACTCTTGCCTGGAGAATCCCATGGACAGAAGAGCCTGGGGGGCTACAGTCCATAGAGTTGCAAAGAGCTGAACACGACTGAAGAGATTGAGCACACACTCACGCACTACATTTGGGCCCCAGCCTACGTCAGCGCTGGGTTTCAAAGATGAAATACATTCAGTAAAAAGAACCCATGCTTCCTCTGGAACTTACTGGGTATCAGTATGTCATTTAAACACTTTAGTCTCATTTTCTCACCCATAAAATGGGATAAGTAATCACAAAAATAATATGAAAAATAGGCATGTGGAGGATCAAAGAGAAACTATATGTGAAGGTAGTACTTGGCCAGCTCTTCTTTTTAACCGAAAATTTCATTTCTTAAATAGTCATTTTCTGGCACCTACTCATAATAAATCTTTCCCAAAGGGAAAGTGATTTTTCTAATCAAGTAGGAGAGATCTCCAGGAATCTGAGTGCTCATAGGCTTTCCATTGATTTGAAACTCTCCCATTGTGGAAACATAAGCTGGGGTCTCCAGAAATGTGGCCTGGAAGCTTTGTCCATGGCTCACTATGGACCACACCCATGCATTCCTTGACAACAACCAACACCATCAACCTAAGCATAGCAGCACCGAGTACGGCTGTCTCTTTATAAGCTACTGCTCTTTTTAGTCTCTCACAGAAGCCAAACATATTCGAAGACACCATTTCTCTTCAAGAGGGTTAACATTATACCACTGCATTGCTTAATGTGCCAGGGGTAGGAATATACCAGGATATAATGATTCCACAACCTTATCCCAGATACAGAGGAGACCTATTGAAATTGCCCTTGGGGCCCCCAAGATTGCTGGTACCCAGTCCACTCGCGAACCTACAGGGCCGCAGACAATTTGCAGCACCCTGCGGGTTTGTCCCTCAGGACTGCCTGGCTGGTCTTCCCTGCCTAAGGGCTTTGTCTGGGGTCATAGGAGTTGCAGGTCCCTCAGTGCAACCCATAAGGCAGAGGCATTTCATGCTTGGGGGTAGCTCTCCATCAAAGGGGGATGAGAATAGGATGAAAAACGCCCAGTCTCCTCCTTCATTGGAGAATTCACAGGGGATTCCCTCATGGCTTTTCAGAGACTGACTCCCCAAGCCCATCTAGTTGCTCCAGTGGTAACTTGGTCACTGGGCTTCCCAGGTGGTGCTGATGGAAAAGAATCTGCCTGCCAATGCAAGAAACACAGGAGACGCGGGTTCGAGGTTCAGTACCTGGGTTGGGAATATCCCCTGGAGGAGGGCATGGCAACCCACTCCAGTATTCTTGCCTGGAGAATCCCATGGACAGAGGAGCCTGGGGGGCTACAGTCCATAAGGTCACAAAGATTCAGACACAACTGAAGCGACTAAGCATGCATGCACAACCTGGTCATTAACAGGTTGACTGGCTTTTCTCATTTCTGTGCCTCAATTTCCCTATTCCTTCCCTCCGGCTCCTGGTAGCCTCCTCCCAAATAAACCCTGGAGCTGAATCTGTCTTTTAGGATCTGCTGTTGGCAGGACTCAAGCCCCAAATGCTGATTCTCTAGATGCTTTCACTCTACAATGATCTCTAAATTGGTTAGAAAGAAAGTAATAATTCACCCAAAAAAAAGTGTGAAAAATAATTGCAAAATTTGTCTTTGGGTTGTTTGAATGAAAAGTTTCTTAACTTCTGTTAAGTCACAAATCCTACTGGATTTTCCCAGTATGCAAGAATGTCAAGGTGAAGGTGAAGTCGCTCAGTCGTGTCCGACTCTTTGCAACCCCGTGGACTGTAATGTACTAGGCTTCTCTGTCCATGGGATTCTCCAGGCAAGAATACTGGAGTGGATTGCCATTTCCTGCTCCAGGGGATCTTCCCAACCCAGGGATCGAACCGGGTCTCCCGCATCACCTTGTTAACAACTGTAGTCAAATTTTCTGTTGTAGGAAATAAACATCTCAAACACATCTTAAGGTAATGCTCTATTTAGTGCAAAGATTTGGGGAACAATTAAAGTTTGTTCAGCCAATGAACTAAATCAACATACAATGTTTCCTAAAGGTCTTCGTATTCCATCATTTCCCCAAAATAAGCAATCATCACAATAGGCAACTTCCTTTTCACATCCTTTCTTAAATAAATCAAACTGGTAAAGACTGAAGAAACTCTCACTACTTGCCCAAACTTACTAATGAAATGTGCTGTGCTTAGTCGTTCACTCGTGTTCGACTCTTTGCGATCCCATGGACTGTAGCCTGCCAGACTCCTCTGTCCATGGGATTCTCCAGGCAAGAATATGGAGAGGGTTGCCATGCTCTTCTCCAGGGGATCTTCCCAACCCAAGGATCAAACCCAGGTCTCCTGCCTTTTACAAAATCCAATTCTTGGTTTTGATTTTTCCTGAGTACAGAAGAACTTCTTGTTTATACACTTGAAAATTTAGGCACTGCAGTAATAACGCAGTTTACTGATGAATGATTGCTTGTTTAGTTCCTTTGACTGTTAGCCAAAACATAATTCTTATTAATAAGAAAACTCAGCAAGTGGAGAAATGAGGGAAGAATGGTTTAAAAGCCTTTCATTTCTAAAATGTTTTATTCATATTGCTTTATATTTTTATACACTTAATTTACTGATCTGACTCGTCCTTGATTTTAAGAACTATAAACCTTGAAAGCATAACTGTCATCATAGCACAAGCAGCATTATCTTACACTTGTCATCTTTCCAATTAGATAATAGACATACAGAAACTGATCTTATTGTGACACTGCTCTGTGTGTAGTAAATTTCACGATAACAAATCTTTTTATTTTAATATAGAGGCCTTGAAAAAATGTAGATGCAGCTAACTCCAGGAGGTTTTGATGCTTCAAAATGCAGAGTTCTTGTCATGAACAAATGGTTTACTAACTAGCACATTAAATGCTCTCCTTTGAAGGAAAAGCAGTCCAACAACTAGGACAATGATTCTACAGGAGAGTAACCCCTTTAAGAGAAACATCAACAACTTCAGATATGCAGATGATAACACTGTAATTTTGAAAGCAAAGAGGAACTAAAGAACCTCTTGATGAGGGTGAAGAAGGAGAGTGAAGAAGTTAAGTGTTAGTCCTTCAGTCGAGTCTGACTCTGCGACCCCATGGACTGTAACCTGCCAGGCTCCTCCGTCCATGGGATTTTCCAGGAAAGAATACTGGAGTGGGTTGCCATTTCCTTCTCCAGGAAATCTTCCTGACCCAGGGATCGAACCCAGGTCTCTTGCATTACAGGCAGACTATTTATCATCTGAGCCACCAGGGAAGCCCCTTGATGAGGGTAAAGGAGGAGAATTAAAGAGCTGGCTTAAAACTAAATATTAAAGAAACTAAGATCATGGCATTGGGCCCCATTGAAAGAAAGTGAAAGTGAAGTCGCTCAGTCATATCCGACTCTTTGCAACCCCATGGCCACCAGGCTCCTCCATCCATGGGATTTTCTAGGCAAGAGTACTGGGGTGAGTTGCCATTTCCTTCTCCGGGGAACTTCCTGACCCAGGGATCGAACCTGGGTCTCCCACATTGCAGACAGATACTTTACCATCTGAGCCACCAAGGAAGTCACCAGGGAAGGGAATTGGGCCCCATTACTTCTAGGCAAATAGAAAGGGAAAAGGTGGAAGTTGTGACGGATTTCCTCTTCTTGGGCTCTAAATCACTGAGGATGGTGACTGCAGCCATAAAATCAGAAGGCGACTGCTTCTTGGCAGAAAAGCTGTGACAAACCTAGACAGTGTGTTGAAAAGCAGAGACATTACTCTGCTGACAAGGGTCTGTACAGTCAAGGCTATGGTCTTCCCAATGGTCACATACAGTTATGAGAGCTGAACCTTAAAGAAGGCAGAGCTCCAAAAAATGAATGACTTTGAACTGTGGTGCTGGAGAAGACTCCTGAAAGTCCCTTGGACAGCAAGGAGATCAAATTACTCGATCTTAAGGGAAATCAACCCTGAATACTCACTGGAAGGGTTGATGCTAAAACTGAAGCTCCAGTGTTTTGGTCATCTGATGCGAACAGCCAACTCATGGGAAACTCCCTGATGCTGGGAAAGATTGAGGGCAGAAGAAGAGGGCGTCAGAGGATGAGATGGCTGGATGGCATTGCCAATCCAAGGGACATGAACTTGGGCACACTTTGGGAGATGGGGAGGGACAGGGAGGCCTGGCACACTGCAGTCCTTGGGGTCACAAAGGGTCAGACATGACTGGGCAACTGAACAACAACAACATCCTTAAGAAGAGCTGCATTTGATCACCACACTGCATTCAGTGAGGTCAAATGGTATAGGCTAATCCTGAGATGTTTTTACTGTACTACTGATGAAGCCATTTGATTATCTTAGGCCTCATATTATTTCCCATCTTCTAGAACTGAACGTCAGACCAGCATAAGTAAGTAAGTAAGTAAGTAAAGTCACTCAGTCGTGTCCGACTCTTTGTGACCCCATGGACTGCAGCCCACCAGGCTCCTCAGTCCATGAGATTCTCCAAGCAAGAATACTGGAGTGGGTTGCCATTTCCTTCTCCACAGACCAGCATATTTCTTGCCAATTTTACACAGTGCAGCGCTGTCTAGGAAAAGTTGAGTGGGGTGGATTTCGTCTGGCCCTGGATCCAGTTGAGGTTACATTTATATAAGTACTGAAATGATGCACGCTTGGAGCTCCACCTTCCAGATAGCTCCACCATCAACAGGGGCCCTCGGCCGCTTGCTGGGTACCCAGATGTGTTGTCTCAGGTCCACGTGTGCTCTCCCACTGCTGCCCAGTACTTTATGTGGGCACAAGCGATGCCACCCACAGGGCTCTCTCCCTGCATCTCCAGTTTTTACTCCCAGTGATGCCAGACTCTCCCAGGGTTCTACTGCTCAGTATGGAAAACTGATCCCCCCTCAGAGCACCACCCACTGGTCCTGGCATCTTACCAAGTCTCTCAGGAAATCAGTTCCTTTAGCGTCTGGCTTGCAGCTCCCAACCCTACCAAACAGAAATCTCACCAGGGGGAAAAGACAAACATTTTTTCTACATCTTCAGCTAAGAAAAAAAAAAAAATCTGTCTCAAAGGACATGAACACAGAGGAAATATAATTCCTCTGTATTCAGTATCAGGTGAGTCATCTAGAGTGATATCAACTCAGACAGCTTCCCTAGGGGCCATTCTCTACATAACTGAGGGGTTCAATAATCCCTTTTAAAGGGACTCTCTCAGATCAAAGGAACAGACTGTCCTAAATCTCATATCTTCCAACACAAAATGAAAAAACTCTTGCAGTTTGAAATTCTGACTTTGCTCTTAACCTTCTGCCTTCCCTGTTAATACATTAAAGTGTAGGGACACATTTCAAAAGCATTCAGGCAAGTTACCAAGCTCACATCCGACCTCTCCCCCAATTCCCTGCTCATCAGTCTGGAAAGAGGGTTCAATTTTTAGCTATGTACGCTACATGAACCACCACATTCTCCTTCAAGGATGCAGTTTACATTTATGCGCGCTAAATTGCTTCAGTCGAGTCTGACTCTTTGCAGTCCCGTGGACTGTAGTCTGCCAGGCTCCTCTGTCCATGGGATTCTCCAGGCAAGAATACTGGAGTGGGGTCTTGCTATGCCCTCCTCCAGGGGATCCTCCCAAACCAGGGACTGAACCCATGCCTCTTATGTCTCCTTTGGCAAGTGTGTTCTTTACCACAAGCACCACTTGAAGCCCATACATAGCTTACATTTAACCTGGCCTTTTGTTCACAGAATCTTTAAGATTATTGCCAAACTAATGCTTATCTGGAAAAAAATGGTAAATAAAATAAGCAACATCATGACTCAGTATGTGATCTTTAGAACAGTTTCTCTATTGCACCCTTTGTAGATTAGAATTTCACCTTCAGATCCTTCCACAATTAAAATTAAATAATGAATATTCTCATAAATTATGAAAAGGAATTTATCTCAATATTATGATCTTGATATGAACATATGAGCACAAAAATGATCTATGCTCATAATCAAACATTTGGACATTAGAGAAAATTGAAGAGACTACAATACCAGTCTATAGCTACCCACTATTCACATTTGAGACATTTCAATGGTTCTCAACAAACTATTTTGTAGAGGTAAGATCTTATAGTTCTGCAATTCCACAATCTGCTTTCCTCACCTCAAGTATATGATTAGAATCTAATTATGAGTCAAATGTTTTGAAATGCTTTTTAATGGCTCTATAATATTCCATCAATAAGCAAACTATAGTTTACTTAAGAATTACCCTACTGGTAAACATATAAACATACCAACTTTATTTGGGGGGCTCCAAAATAACTGCAGATGGTGATTGCAGCCATGAAATTAAAAGACACTTACTCCTTGGAAGAAAAGTTATGACCAACCTAGACAGCATGTTCAAAAGCAGAGATATTACTTTGCCGACTAAGGTCCGTCTAGTCAAGGCTATGGTTTTTCCTGTGGTCATGTATGGATGTGAGAGTTGGACTATGAAGAAAGCTGAGTGTTGAAGAATTGATGCTTTTGAAGTGTGGTGTTGGAGAAGGCTCTTGAGAGTCCCTTGGACTGCAAGGAGATCCAACCAATCCATTCTGAAGGAGATCAGCCCTGGGATTTCTTTGGAAGGAATGATGCTAAAGCTGAAACTCCAGTACTTTGGCCACTTCATGTGAAGAGTTGACTCATTGGAAAAGACTCTGATGCTGGGAGGGATTGGGGGCAGGAGAGAAAGGGACGACCAAGGATGAGATGGCTGGATGGCATCACTGACTTGATGGACGTGAGTCTGAGTGAACTCCGGGAGTTGGTGATGGACAGGGAGGCCTGGTGTGCTGCGATTCATGGGGTCGCAAAGAGCCGGACACAACTGAGTGACTGAACTGAACTGAACATATAGATTATCTTGTTTTTAGCTATCATAGAAAAAGCTGTAAAAGTTAGCTTTATATGTAAGTCTTTATCAGAATTTCAAATTATTTCCTTAGAACATACTCTGTGAAATGGGATTGAGGACATAGACTATCTGGCTATAGATAAATTGTCAAATTGCTTTCCATAAAGTACAACAATTTACAACCCCACAAATATAGGAGTGCTTCAGTTCAGTTCAGTTCATTTCAGCCACTCAGTCGTGTCCAACTCCTTGCGACCCCATGAATCACAGCACGCCACGCCTCCCTGTCCATCACCAGCTCCCGGAGTTCACCCAGACCCATGCCCATGGAGTCAGTGACGCCATCCAGCCATCTCATCCTCTGTCGTCCCCTTCTCCTCCTGCCCCCAATCCCTCCCAGCATCAGGGTCTTTTCCAATGAGTCAACTCTTTGCATGAGCTGGCCAAAGTACTGGAGCTTCAGCTTCAGCATCATTCCTTCCAAAGAAATCCCAGGGCTGATCTCCTTCAGAATGGACTGGTTGGATCTCCTTGCAGTCCAAGGGACTCTCAAGAGTCTTCTCCAACACCACAGTTCAAAAGCATCAATTCTTCGGCACTCAGCCTTCTTCACAGTCCAACTCTCACATCCATACATGACTACTGGAAAAACCATAGCCTTGACTAGACAGACCTTAGTCGGCAAAGTAATATCTCTGCTTTTGAACATGCTATCTAGGTTGGTCATAACTTTTCTTCCAAGGAGTAAGTGTCTTTAAATTTCATGGCTGCAGTCACCATCTGCAGTGATTTTGGAGCCCAAAAAAATAACATCTGACACTGTTTCCACTGTTTCCCCATCTATTTCCAATGAAGTGATGGGACTGGATGCCATGATCTTCATTTTCTGAATGTTGAGTTTAAGCCAACTTTTTCACTCTCCTCTTTCACTTTCATCAAGAGGCTCTTTAGTTCCTTTTCACTTTCTGCCATAAGGGTGGTGTCATTTGCATATCTGAGGTTATTGATATTTCTCCCTGCAATCTTGATTCCAGCTTGTGTTTTTTCCAGTCCAGCATTTCTCATGATATAGTCTGCATATAAGTTAAATCAGCAGGGTGACAATATACAGCTTTGACGTACTTCCTTTCCTATTTGGAACCAGTCGGCTGTTCCATGTCCATTTCTAACTGTTGCTTCTTGACCTGCATACAGATTTCTCAGGAGGCAGGTCAGGTGGTCTGGTATTCCCATCTCTCTCAGAATTTTCCACAGTTCATTGTGATCCACACAGTCAAAGGCTTTGGCATAGTCAATAAAGCCAAAATAGATGTTTTTCTCGAACTCTCTTGCTTTTTCCATGATCCAGTGGATGTTGGCAATTTGATCTCTGGTTCCTCTGCCTTTTCTAAAACCAGCTTGAACATCAGGAAGTTCACGGTTCACATATTGCTAAAGCCTGGCTTGGAGAATTTTGAGCATTACTTTACTAGCGTGTGAGATGAGTGCAATTGTGTGGTAGTTTGAGCATTCTTTGGCATTGCCTTTCTTTGGGATTGGAATGAAAACTGACCTTTTCCAGTCCTGTGGCCACTGCTGAGTTTTCCACATTTGCTGGCATATTGAGTGCAGCACTTTCACAGCATCATCTTTCAGGATTTGGAATAGCTCAACTGGAATTCCATCACGTCCACTAGCTTTGTTCGTAGTGATGCTTTCTAAGGCCCACTTGACTTCGCATTCCAGGATGTCTGGCTTTAGGTGAGTGATCACACCATCATGATTATCCAGGTCATGAAGATCTTTTTTGTACAGTTCTTCTGTGTATTCTTGCCACCTCTTCTTAATATCTTCTGCTTCTGTTAGATCCATACCATTTCTGCCTTTATTGAGCCCATCTTTGCTGCATTTCTATCAACTTTGAATATCCTCAGGAAGAAGTCTCCTACCTCTGGTCAAGATAGAGTAACAAAGGACTGAATTTATCTTCCCACCAAAAATAACTGAAAACATTTGAACCTCCCCAGGCACAGTTGCTATGGACTGCTTTTTCCACTCTATGGGCCATACTTGTCTTTCTTTGCGTGTCTTATATACTTCAGGCTTCCCTGGTGGCTCAAATGGTAAAGAATCTGCCTGCAATGCAGGAGACCTGAATTCAGTCCCTGAGTTGGGAAGATCCCTTGAAGAAGAGACTAGCAATCCACTCCAGTATACTTGCCTGGAGAATTGCATAGACAGAGGAGCCTGGAGGGCTACCGTCCATGGAGTCGCAAAGAGTCGGACACAGTTGAGTGACTAACACTTACTTACTAACTTACCATATACTTCTCAAAAACTGGATGTTTTAAAAAATGGCAACTCTGCAAATTAGATTCTACCCCCTTCTTAAGGTTTACTTTTTGCTACTATTTGTTGTTATTTTTTATTTTACTAACTTTTATGAACTGATTCTATAAAACCTGTATTTGTCATGTGTGACCACTAGCATCTTTCCTCATTTACCTCATTTACAGAGATTTCTTATGTGTCTGGAGCCAATAAGTTTCCTAGTTTTTGCCAAGGGACTCCATGTATGTGTTGATGCATGCCTTCAGTACTGAGTCAGGCAGTTTGTCATTCTGCCTTAGCCTTCACTTTCTATTTGTATAGCGTCCATAGGTGAGAACTTAGGGCTTTGGCTGATCTTTGCTGAGTATGCTCACAGCTCTGGGCATGCGCACAGCTCCACATATATACATTAACTTCTAGATTTCCAGAAATACGTTACAGCTTTGCCAAGCTCCTAGGAGACATCTCATCCTCAGTTTTTCCTTTTAAGCTTTTTGGTTAGCCTATTTGCCCCAAATGCTATTTACCACCTTGAAAGTGAAAGTGAAAGTGAAGTCACTCAGTCGTGTCACTAGTCGTGTCCGACTCTTTGTGACCCCATGGACTGTAGCCTACCATGCTCCTCCCTCCATGGGATTTTCCAGGCAAGAGTACTGGAGTGGGTTGCCATTTCCTTCTCCAAGGGATCTTCCCAACCCAGGGATCGAACTCGGGTCTCCTGCATTCCAGGCAGACACTTTAACCTCTGAGCCACCACCTTAGGCATATACAATGTTAAACAATTGCCTCGGACTATTTTGATAAATACCCTTGGGGAAAATCTGCTCTGCACCAAGTGAGCTGTATTGTAAACTTTTTCAAGGTGACCAAAGAACTGGGAAGAATGGGAATTAGGCAGGTTAAAATATCAGTGTTCTTACTGAAACTGAGTCCTCTTTCTCGAATAAACATCTCCAGATTGCTCCAAGCTCTTTGCTAATTGCCAGATTTCTGAAAAAGTTGACTTTGACTTCTTTTGCCTGTATTTTCATTGCTTTAATGGAAGAAAGATTTCTTAGGGGTAGTTACTATCTCAGGTTTCTCTGATTGCTTCCATCACTTCATGGCAAATAGAAGGAGAAAAAGTAGAAGCAGTGACAGATTTTATTTTCTTCGGCTTCAAAATCACTGCAGACAAGAACTGTAGATGACATTAAAAGATGCTTGCAGCTTGGAAAAACCTATGACAAACCTAGACAGTGTATTAAAAAGCAGAGACATTATTTTGCCAACAAAGTTCTGTATAGTCAAAGCTATGGGTTTTCCAGTAGTCATGTACGGATGTAAGAGTTGGACCATAAAGAAGGCTGAGCACCAAAGAATGGATATATTTGAACTGTGGTGCTACAGAAGACTTTAGAGAGTCTCTCGGACTGCAAGGAGATCAAACCAGTAAATCCTAAAGGAATTCAATCCTGAATAATCTTTGGAAGTACTGATGCTGAAGCTAAAGCTATAATACTTTGGCCACCTGACATGAAGAGCCAACTCCCTGGAAAAGACATCGACGCTGGGAAAGATTGAGGGTAGGAGGCGAAGGGGGCAGCAGAGAATGAATGGTGAGAAGGCATCACTAAGTCAATGGATATGAATTTGACCAAACTCTGGGAGACAGTGGAGAACAGCAGAGCTTGGTGTGCCATAGTCCATGAGTTCCCAGACAATACTTAGCAACTGAACAACAGCAACAACTTAACTACCCTATTTTTACTGAAGTCCCATCCCCCATCCCCCAATGCAATGCATATTGTTTTTATTCATTTGTTTCAGCAAAATTTTGCTCCATTTTGAATCTTAAGTTTTCCTTGAGATCTCATTTAATATACATTATTAATAAAATTTTTTTATTTACACCTATGCATACATGTGATTTTGTACAAGTAGCATTTTACAAAAGGAAGCATTTTATCCACAAAATCCCCCAATAGTCATGTACTTACACACAAGTGAAAACATCCCTCACACAATGCCTACTGTCCCTCAGTGTTTACTAACTTCTGTTCCTGCATGCTCAACTGGCTTGCCTTTAATAATGCAAGAGAAACAAGCAGAAGCTAAAATGTAGTAGAAGCAGCAATTTCTGCAAGAATGATGACTCTACCACCTCATGCCACCACCCTTCAATCTTCATCAGAAATTCTGACCTTCAGTAGTTGAAGAGAAACAAAACTGGAAATGCAATGAGGCTCTTTTCATATCTCTCTAAGGTGAGAAATAGAAGACAAAGTTTTTAACATACTCAGAGCAGCTTCTGGTGTAGCCTATGCTTCTATGTGGCTCATTCAGATCATCCAATTCTTGATCTGCCTAACATGGATTCTTCAGCTTATAGACTTTACAGCAAACCTAGGAAAATCTCCACTCTACAAGTCAGAGTGAAAGTGAAAGTCACTCAGTCATGTCCAACTCTTTGCGACAGTCCATGGAATTCCTCAGGCCAGAATACTGGAGTGGGTAGCCGTTCCCTTCTCCAGGGGATCTTCCCAACCCAGGAATCGAATCCAGGTCTCCCGCATTGCAGGCAGGTTTTTTTACTGCCTGAGCCACCAAGGAAGCCCAAGAATTTTATATTGCTAATTTGGGCCAACTTCCGGTGCTAATTACTAACAAGAAAATGTGTGAAACCTCAAAATATGCAAGTGAAAAAATGTGAAGTCTATTTGCATCAAACCTACCTTTCAAGGCTATTCCTCTTGAAGCAGCATGAGGCTATTCAACAGCAAGGAGTGAAAAGCACTGAAGCAGTGTTGTCTAATAGTAAGATAAGACACATTTGGGGTTTTCTTTTTCAGCAGTAACTCTAGAAGGCCCTTGTACCAGTGCTTATAAAACATACCAGGGAAGATCCCTGGCTCTGGATGCAGCCTGCCAGAACCTGAGCAGGGTTCATTTTAAACACAATAATAACTTTGTGGACTAGACAGCGTTCATGCAACTGAAAACAACATATGGTCTTCAATAAAATAAAAGGTACCCCAGGAAAGGGCAGCTCTGAAGAATACTTTTAAGGAATAGGCATGAAATTAAATTCAACATTCTTTTCCTAACACACACAAAAAAAACCCAGAAATGCTTATTTGTCTTTGTTATTCTAAGAAATTCATGAGGGGGAAATTTTATATGACTGTACCTTCTCCCCCTGAAAGATAACAATGTTCAGAGTACCCCTTAAACCACAAAGATAAAAGAGAAGCAGAACATTTAAGAGCTGTTAGAAGCTATAAGATTTCAACTTATGACACACAAAATTACTCTCATCAACCCCTATCTGCCAATTGAATTTTTGTATCAGCAATATCTCTAGTCTGTCACAGAATCCATCTTAAAAATTTGAGAAATATGCTTTTCAAATATTCATCTTGGGGACTTCCCTGGCAGTCCAGTGGTTAAGACTTCACCTTTCAATGCAGGGGAATGTGGGTCTGATCCCTGGTCAGCAACTACGATCCCACATGCCACGTGGTGTGGCTCAAAAAAAGAGGAAAAAGTAATAGAATAACATGTACTGATCATTGGTGCTGTACCCAATCCCAGACAGAGCTGTGGACATCCACACACACTATTCGCCTGGGCATCTCTCTCCCTCCTGAAAATTCTGCAAGCGATTTTCAGGAGCAATCATTTACATTAGGATATAACATGGAGCTGTAAAATGTAGTCATGGAAACCATGATGGCAGAGGAAAAAAAGAGAGATCTGGGGATTTAGTGAGTCTTCTTGATTTTTCAAATACAATGGTCCCCTTAGCAAAATAAGTTGGGCCATATGGTGAACTGTGTGTGGTAATTTTCTAAGCTTACAAATAGAATTCTGCAAAATGTGATCAACTGCTAAGTCACTGCACTCCAAGTTAAGCCCAAATTCTACTCCGGCTCACTATTCCCAGGGGTACTAGATGCCAGCACTACAGATACTGCAAACAAACAGACAACACTCAGGATTTAATTTTAAAAACCATCCAGTAAATATGCATATATAGGATAGAGGTTCCCTGAAATTATTAAACCTGAAAAACGGAGAAATAGTTGGCTTCAGAAGGCCATAGACTTCTTTGAAAACTCAGTTGATAATCTCTCTGAAACTCAAAACTGCCCTGGATTCAGTTCTTTCCTTCTATCCACCACCTACACTCCATAATATTGCCATTATTCTCTTCTAAAAGTGCACATTTTCTATGTCTTTAAATGTAAGTCCATCTTTTCTACAAAGAAGACAATCACAAAGTCTCAGCGGTAATAAACAGCAAATATTTCAGTGGTTCCAACCTCCGTAGTGTTTGTCTTTTCCTGTTGTTTATGAACATGTAACTTCACATTCTTATTTTTCAGATTCTTTTCATTACTTACCCCTTCTCCCATTAAAGTCTTTTATCAGATATTCCATGCTAGCTGAAGTTTTTAATATAGACAGTATTTACGAAAGTCTTAAAAAAAATAAGGAAAATCCCAAAATGACATTTTGGGGTTAAAGTTGAGTGAAAAGAGGCCTGTGGGATCTCCAAGGTTTCTCTAAAACCAAACCAGAGAGGCAGGAGATGTCATTCCTCTTAATATATCTGCTACCATTTGGACTTTGCTCCAGTAGCAGGTATAACTGAAGACAGTGTGGTGAAGGATGACTTTATTTAGCTAGTAGAGTATGCCATGATCTTACTTGCTCAAACCATGATTTGCTAAGTCAACCGCTTTTGTAACTGATTAACCTATTTCTACAAACTCATAACTACAATGGATTCACAGAGCACCATCATGGACAAGCTGTTCTACAAGAGGTACCAGACAGGCCCTCCATCTTCAGTTTCAGTAACACTGGACAAAAGGCTTGCAAATAAATGAGAGATTAGATTCTGGAGTTAGTTAGGGGACTATTTCTCATCAATGGGAAAGGTCATTGAAACTCCAAGAACTACAGCCTTTAATTAAAAAATAAATGTCTTGCCAAATTAAAATTAAAATCAAAATTTGCAGGCTACTGTTTGATCTCCTATTTCCAGTCTACCTACTGATTGCACACAGCTACACACAAGAAATGTTGAAAAAAAAAAAAGCACTGATCAAGTCCTAAGTTCTTGCCTAATGTTTAATTTTTTTCATATTTGTAGTTATTATCACCCACTTTATGGATCAAAGCATTGTCATGGCAATGGGGCTCGCATAACTCAATGAAGAATTGATGCTTTTGAACTTTGGTGCTGGAGAAGACCCTTAAGAGTCCCTTGGACAACAAGGAGATCAAACCAGGCAATCCTAAAGGAAATTAACCCTGAATATTCATTGGAAGAACTGATGCTGAAGTTGAAGCTCCAATACTGTGGCCCCCTGATGCGAAGAGCCAACTTATTGGAAAAGACCCTGATGCTGGGAAAGACTGATGGCGGGAGGAGAAGGGGGTGGCAGATAATGAGATGGTTAGATAGCATTACCGACTCAATGGACATGAATCTGAGCAAACTCCAGGACAGGGATGCCTGGTGTGCCACAGTCCATGGGGTCACAAAGAGCTGGACACAACTTAATGACTGAACAGCAACAACAATTATCATCAGTTTCAATATTTACCTGATATCTCATTCTCAGTGAACAGGATGATACGGAAGGCCAACAAAAAGCAAAAGGACTATTCCAGGCATGTGGATACAAGTATACCCCAGCACTTGCTCACTTATTCATCTGATGTTAGTCGTCTTCTTATCTGAGACTCTCAGATACCAAGTTCAGTTCAGTTCACTCGCGCAGTCGTGTCTGACTCTTTGCAACCCCATGAATCGCAGCACGCCAGGCCTCCCTGTCCATCACCAACTCCCGGAGTTCACTCAGACTCACATCCATTGAGTCTGTGATGCCATCCAGCCATCTCATCCTCGGTCGTCCCTTTCTCCTCCTGCCCCCAATCCCTCCCAGCATCAGGGTCTTTTCCAATGAGTCAACTCTTCGCATGAGGTGCCCAAAGTACTGGAGCTTCAGTTTTAGCATCATTCCTTCCAAAGAAATCCCAGGGTTGATCTCCTTCAGAATGGACTGGTTGGATCTCCTTGCAGTCCAAGGGACTCTCAAGAGTCTTCTCCAACACCACACTTCAAAAGCATCAATTCTTCGGCGCTCAGCCTTCTTCACAGTCCAACTCTCACATCCATACATGACCACAGGAAAAACCATAGCCTTGACTAGACGGACCTTAGTCGGCAAAGTAATGTCTCTGCTTTTGAATATACTATCTAGGTTGGTCATAACTTTTCTTCCAAGGAGTAAGCGCCTTTTAATTTCATGGCTGCAGTCACCATCTGCAGTGATTTTGGAGCCCAATCCAGGCCTCCCTGTCCATCACCAACTCCCGGAGTTCACTCAGACTCACGTCCATTGAGTCTGTGATGCCATCCAGCCATCTCATCCTCGGTCGTCCCTTTCTCCTCCTGCCCCCAATCCCTCCCAGCATCAGGGTCTTTTCCAATGAGTCAACTCTTCGCATAAGGTGCCCAAAGTACTGGAGCTTCAGTTTTAGCATCATTCCTTCCAAAGAAATCCCAGGGTTGATCTCCTTCAGAATGGACTGGTTGGATCTCCTTGCAGTCCAAGGGACTCTCAAGAGTCTTCTCCAACACCACACTTCAAAAGCATCAATTCTTCTGTGCTCAGCCTTCTTCACAGTCCAACTCTCACATCCATACATGACCACAGGAAAAACTATAGCCTTGACTAGACGGACCTTAGTCGGCAAAGTAATGTCTCTGCTTTTGAATATACTATCTAGGTTGGTCATAACTTTTCTTCCAAGGAGTAAGCGCCTTTTAATTTCATGGCTGCAGTCACCATCTGTAGTGATTTTGGAGCCCAAAAAAACAAAGTCTGACACTGCTTTGGTTTATTTGAAGGCATCTTCCAAACTGAACAAGAAGAGCAAAGTCATCTGGTTCTGCATTCATCGTTCAAGTGTGCTGGAGAGAATTAAAGATCGATGGAAGCAGACAAGGTGGGCTGGGGTCAAGTGAGCCATCATGACAGGAAGTCAAAGTCCTACAGCGGGGAAAAGACCAGAGAGGTAAACAAGTGTTAAATTGTAGGGTTCTTGGAATGCTAGGTTGCCAGTTTTCCCTCACTAACTGTTTTAAAGCAGAAAAATGACATGATCTACCTCTTAGGAAGACCTCTTTGGAGAGACCTGAGTCTGGCTGCCAGGATGGTTAGGAGGTAATCACTGAGCTCTCAGAAAGAGGCTGCTGAGGGCCTGAAAAGGTGAATCTAAATTGGGGGTGGGGAGGGGGATCGACAGACATCAAGCAGACTTAACTTAGTGATTAACTGTATAAATTTATAAATTTCTAATAAAATAATAAGATGCTTAAATGTAATAGGGCATCATAATGACTTTTATTTGTTTATGAAATATGAAAAATACAGAGAAAAATGTGAGTATCCTTTCACTTACCACTCAGCTTAAGATATAAAATGCTACAGATATAAAGTCCACTATATGCGCTTCCCCAAACCCAATTTCTCCTTGCTCACAGGCTACTTCTATCCTAAATGTATTGAATTTATCCACATTCCCTTTTTTCTCTTCCCCTCATCCCTTTCCTTGTCTGCTGTCACCACTATGCTCCTTTAGTAAAGAAATACTCTTGCTAAACTACAGATTTAAATATTTCCCTGTAGCATGTCTGAATTTTGGATGAATTTTCTAACTGGTTTCCTTCTTTACATGTTGCCATGCTCCCACGATGGTCCTAGCAATCCCCTTCTTCACATGACATAAAACTGCATATCTTTCTCATTTGTTCTGACACTGTCATGACCCTGGTCATAAATCAATTATTTGCCAGTTACTCTGTTAAGGACTAGAAATAAATAGACATGATAAGTTCATTGTAATCACTGAGTAGGTATTTGTTGAATGAGTGAATAGTAAGACTCTATTCTTGCCCTGAGCACACACATGCATGTTCTGTCACTTCTGTCGTATCCAACTCTTTGTGACTCCATGGACTGTGGCTCGCCAGGCTCTCTGTCCATGGGATTTCCCAGGCAAGAATACTGGAGTAGGTTGCCATTTCCTTCTCCTGCCCTGAGCACATAAACAATGATAAAGAAGAAAGACAAAGCCACCATTTGATAAATGATATCAGACAGAGGGAGCTATGGGAATAGTAGCACAGATACCCCATAAAGGTGTGCTTGTGCTCAGCTGTGTCCAACTCTTTGCGACCCCATGGACTGTAGCCGGCCAGACTCTGTCCATGGGATCTCCTAGGCAAGAATGCTGAAGTGGGTAGCCATTTCCTTCTCCAGGGGACATTCCCAACCCAGGGATCAAACTCAGGTCTCTTACATCTTATGCACTAGCAGGCAGATTCTTTACCACTGAGCCACCTGGGAAGCCCACCCCATAGGGGTAGTCCCATGGTTTATTCCATGGTACATCAGAACATTGTCACTTAATCTGATGACTTGTCACTTAATCATTTCTAGACCACCACCATTCTTGCACCTTTACAAGGTAAAGGCATAAAGAAAATACGCTTACTTGCCAAGATGGGAACCCCGCCCCCCAAAGATACTGCAGTTCTGGTCAGACAATACCCACTTCCCCCAGAGTGGCAGTGGAAAGACATCACCAGCTCATCACCAGACGTCAACTTGGGCCCCACCTTGACCAATGCCTGGAAGCACTGCATGCAAAGACCACTCGAGAAAGACTTTCCTGCCTCCCCACTTCTAACAGTGGGGTCTTGCCTAGACAGTGAGGTGGAGAAGGATTACTTACATATCATAGTTATCCAATGATAATAATGGTCATAGCAAAACTAATAATAATGACTAGAATATATTCAGCACTTACTATATAAGTGATATGCATAAAAAAATTCACTGTGGCATCTTATGTAATCCTTATAGACTCTCCATGAAACATCAGGTCTCACCCCCTTCAGATCTAAGGACTCTACAGACTGAAAGTGAGGGGATGGAAAAAAGGTATTCCAAGCAAATGGAAATCAAAAGAAAGCTAGATCAGCAATACTCATACCAGAAAAAATAGACTTTAAAATCACGTGACAAATCCTCTAAGCCCAAGGACAATAATACCATTCAAAAGTGTGTATTATATTGGGGTTTTCTGTAAATTCAAAGTCAGAGATGCTCTTAGAATATTTCTAAGAAACCAATATATTTTGAACACTATGTATTAAAACAAAAAAAAAGTTTAAAAATTTATGTTTCATTATTTCCCACCATATTTCATGGAAAGTTTCCCAATTCACCCTCAAGATTGTTAAGCAGTCTCTCCAAAAAGCCAGAAAAGGCAGAGGTATACCTATGCAATGGCAACCCACTCCAGTACTCCTGCCTAGCAAATCCCATGGACAGAGGAGCCTGGTAGGCTATAGTCCATGGGGTCGCTAAGAGTAGACACAACTGAGCGACTTCACTTTCACTTTTCACTTTCATGCATTGGAGAAGGCAATGGCAACCCACTCCAGTGTTCTTGCCTGGAGAATCCCAGGGATGGGGGAGCCTGGTGGGCTGCCATCTATGGGGTTGCACAGAGTTGGACACGACTGATGCGACTTAGCAGCAGCAGCAGCATATCTATCTGAAAGCTTCCAATTCTTTAGGAAAATGTTATGATAATAAAAGCAAGTTTTGGTGCCATGAGCAACTAATTATTGGCAAAACAGTAGTAATAATAACAATAATAGACTTTCCCATTCTCAGAATTCTGAGTACTGCATTGTCAGAATGAGAAAGTCTCAGCAGGAGAAAAATGATCCTTGGTGGAGGAGAAATCGGTCAATGCCAAGTTCAGGGATTATATTGACTGCATTGCTCATTTGCTTAGTAGGCAACCAACAGTAGGTAAGGACTCCTCTTCACCTGCCACACCAGGCAGTCTTTCTGATCATCTGAGGCAGCAAGCCCTGGGCTGTGATTTGTGTTAGCAACAGAAGTTTCACTTCCATGGTTCCCTTATGATTTCTAGAGACAATTATATATATATATTTTAAAGCCTGGCTGATTTTATTCATGGATTCCACCCAATAGTTGACACATTACAAGTGGCATAAGTCCACATTTTGTAATGTGTATCAACATCTCACAGTTATGAAGTACTGCATTATTAAGCAGAAAGGTCTTTTTAAAATGATGCATCTGTGACAATCCAGCTTAGGGCACCCAACTGTGGGCCCCTGTTGCTGATGGGAACCAGGGTATCTCATTGGTCTTTGTTGGTTGAGGCCTCACAGAGGATCCCCCAGGACAGCACAGAGGCAGACTGGCAATTAGTCTCATCTCAGGTGGCAGTGCCGATGGGTGGCAGAGACTGCAAAGAACATGCACTCATGGAGGAGAAGGACTCAAACAAATTCTCAGGACATGTGGTCTATTCTTTAGCATTTTTTAGGACATAATAATTAACTCTGTTTAGGCACCACCTTCTCAAGAAGAATTTCTGCAGAAGGTTTAATATGTAGGCTGGATTTTTAAAGAAAAATAAGAATTCACCAGGTGGCAAAGTGGGTGAAGGCCCAGCAGATGGAAAAACATAAAGGCATTAGAATGTTCTCAGCCTTGGTCGAGACGAGTTGTGAGGTTTACATGCATTTTTATGTGAGATCATAATATTTATCAGTTTGTGGAGGGATTATTTTTTAAATTCTTGAAATACCATTTAAAATGGTAATCTCTTATATAGATGGGCTGCATTTATTTAATCACACATTAATTGTGGGGAGTTAGGTTTTTCCCAACTTTTCTGTATTATACACAAGCCTTCAAATAATATCTCTGTGTATAAATTTCCATCTGATTTTCTGATAATTTATTTAGAGACTACTCCCAGAAGTGGAAATACTCAGCAAAGGGGAATGGAAATACATGACCTTCTAGAGGTGTATCGACAAACTGCTTTCCAGAAAGCTTGCATCATTTGACTTTCCATCCACTATTAGAGAGTGTTTGTATCATCAAACCATTTGCATTTGGGAGCATTAATCTGATCAAACCTTGCTAATGTAATTGAGCTAAAATTTTGATTTCTTTGAACATTTTCTTCCTAATATGAAACGGTCATTTGTTCATTAAGTATTAACATCTCTCTGAGCCTGATAGGCTACAGTCCATGGGGTTGCAAAGAGTCGGACACGACTGAGCGACTTCACTTTCACTTTTCACTTTCTTTTGGAGAAAGTACTCTGACAGGTAGAATATCAATTTTTCTATTGCATCTACCCACAGTGAAAAGAGTGGAAAGGATTACTGCCTACCATTTTGACCTGGACTAAAGGGATAGAGGGGGAGCAAGTAGAGGGACTTTAATTCCGAAACATCTGCCTGGTGTTGGAATAATAAATGTTTCTGAGTCTGTTGCTTGATAAGTATCAGAGTATAATCTAGGAGCAGAAGGATGAGGAAGGAAGAATGGACATTGCTCTGCCTGATAATGTAATGCTCCGCCTTGCCTGTAGGAAAAATCTCTTCTTTCTTATTATCTAAAAAGTACTGTCTGCTGTTGGGTGATGTGTATGTGTGTTCTCTTCACAATTATATGCCAAGTTTTACATGGTCACATGGCACAGAGGCTGAACTCAGAATAGCTGAGGGATTAATAAGCATTTGCTGGCAACAAATATCAAATTGCTTGCTTAGTCATGTCTGACCCTTTGCAAGCATGGGGACTATAGCCCTCCAGGCTCCTCTGTGCATAGGATTTCCCAGGCAAGAATACTGGAGTGGGCTGCCATTTCCTCCTCCAGAGAATCTTCCTGACCCAGGGATCAAACCCATATCTCCTATGTATCCTGTATTGCAGGTAGATTCTTTACCCTCTGAACCATCAGGGAAATTTAAATGCTCTATCCAGGAACTAAAACAATAAGCACAAGTCTTATCATGCTTTCGATTTAAACTTTCTTTTCTTCTACACTGACTTCATTCTAGTCAAGCTTTCTCCATGGACCTGTCCACGTGGACCTCACCAGCTCCATACTTTCTGGGACTTTTAGTGTCTAAGATCTCAAAAATAGAGGGTGCCTCTTTTTCAATCACTTTTCAATCATTTCAGGATACATCCTACAGAGGACTTTGACACATCTTAAAATTTCTACCCATTTTTGTACCAATCACCAAAGCCAGGAAGGATGTGGTACTCTGTGTACTCTTTGCTGTTCAATTGCTAAGTTGTGTCTGACTCTTTGTAACCCCATGAACTGCAGAATGCCAGGCTTCTCTGCCACCAAGGAAGGAAAAGGATGACCATGCAACAGTGAAGTCAATGACAACAGCAATATGTGTGCTAGGTCACTCAGTTGTGTCTGAACCTTTGGTGCTCCAAGGACTGTAGCCTGCCAGGCTCCTCTGTCCATGGAATTTTCCAAGCAAGAATGTTGGAGTAGGTTGCCATTTCCAATAGCATACCTCAACCTAACTCAAGAACAAGGTAGATTGACTCAACCACCCACACTAACAACTTGAGAGAATAAGATGGCCTATTGCCAGAGAAAAAGAGTATTTACCTTGCTCTTTATTATTCTTCCACATTCGAGGTCCAGCATTTCATTAAAAACTATGAGATATACACAAAATCAAGGAGAAAAAAAAATCAGTGCATTGTTAGAAGATAAAGCAAATGACAGAATGAAAGCCAGAGACACCCCAGATGTTGGCACCATCATGCAGGAACTTTTATAAAACTATAGCTAATCTGTTCAAGGATCAAGTATAAAATATGGGCAACATGCGTGAACACATGGGGAATTCAGCAGGAAGATGAAAATGATAATTAAAAGTCAGAAAGAAATGCTAGAAATAAAAATCACCCACAACAGAACTTTGGCATACGTAAAGCAGAACCTGATAGTACTGAAAAGAAAAATAGACAAATCTATAATTAAAATTAGAGATGTCAACACTTCCCTCCCAGTAACCAATAAATAACACAAGTAGGCAGAAAATCACTAAGATATTGGAGACCAGAACATTACCATACAAGCTGATATAATTGACATTTATAGAACATTTATTCACCCCAAAACAAGATACAAATTCTTTTCAAAGGCACATCGAGCATTTATCAAGACAGACCATGTTCTTGGATAAAAACAAATCTCAGTAACATAAAAGGAATGAAATCATAAAAGTACCAAGAAGTTCTGAAGTAACTGTACATTATATGTTAATAAGAAGGGAATGTCAACTCTTTTATTGCATCATACATAAAAATTAACTAAAAATGAGTCACAGACCTAAATAAAAATGTTAAAATGATAAAACTTTTAGAAAAAAGATACATAAGCCCTTGTTACAGGAAAGATTTCTTAAATAAGATATAAAAAGATATACAAATCATACAGGGAAATATTAACAAATTGGACATTATCAAATTTAAAACTCTTCCTTTTTTATCTTCTACTTTCCTTGAAAAAAAGACATGAGTTTTTAAATTTCTCTGGAATTTATTAAAGTTTGATATTTTTTTCCTCTATCACTGCTTATAATTTACAGAGCCATTTTCATCCAGACGTTGAGTTAAAAATGTCTCATATTTCCTCCTTGTGTCTCTTTAGGGACTTAAAAAGAAGTGGTTGAAAGTTACCACTATTTCCACTATTATCACTGAATATAACTATCACATACTGCTTTGTATGTAACTATTACAATTAGTTTGTAGTTATCTGTTTGTCAGACTTTCCCCTTCTATGGGAAGAGTCTCATGAGAAGAAATCACTCTTCATTAATCTCTGACCACAGTGTTTGGCACATGATAAAGACTTAACAATGGTATCTTGAGAAATAAATGAGTGATAGGGGTCTGAACAGCTGTGGTTTATCCCTCCCCCTTCCATGGCCATGGGGTCAACACAGACCTACTCACAGCACTCTTTATAAAAACGAAATTCTGCTTCTCTGTATCTTACGGTGTAACCCACAAAAACCAAGCCAGTCTCACCAGAGAAGCACCTGTTCAGTTCAGTTCAGACACTAGCCATGTCTGTTTGCAACCCCACAGCACACCAGGCCTCCCTGTCCATCGCCAACTCCCAGAGTTTACTCAAACTCATGTCCTTTGAGTTGGTGATGCCAGCCAACCATCTCATCCTCTGTCATTCCCTTCTGCTCTGCCCTCAATCTTTCCCAGCATCAGGGTCTTTTCAAATGAGTCAGCTCTTCGCATCCCTCCAATGAACACTCAGGACTAATCTCCTTTAGGATGGACTGGTTGGACCTCCTTGCAGTCCAAGGGACTCTCAAGAGTCTTCTCCAACACCACATTTCAAAAGCATCAGTTCTGTGGTGCTCAGCTTTCTTTATAGTCCAACTCTCACATCCATACACAACTACTGGAAAAACCATAGCCTTGACTAGATGGACCTTTGTTGGCAAAGTAAGGTCTCTGTTTTTGAATATGCTGTCTAGGTTGGGCATAACTTTCCTTCTAAGGAGTATGCGTCTTTTAATTTCATGGCTGCAATCACCATTTGCAATGATTTGGGAGCCCCCAAAATAAAGTCAGCCACTGTTTTCACCGTTTTCCCATCTATTTGCCATGAAATGATAGGATCAGATGCCATGATCTTTGTTTTCTGAATGTTGAGCTTTAAGCCAACTTTTTCACTCTTCTCTTTCACTTTTATCAGAGGCTCTTTAGTTTTTCATCACTTTCTGCCATTAGAGTGGTGTCATCTGCATATCTGAGGTTATTGATATTTCTCCCTGCAATCTTGATTCTTCTTGTGCTTCTTCCAGCCCAGTGTTTCTCATGATGTCCTCTGCATAGAAGTTAAATAAGCAGGGTGACAATATGTAGCCTTGATGTACTCTTTTTCCTATTAGGAACCAGTCTGTTGTTCAATGTCCAGTTCTAATTGTTGCTTCCTGACCAGCATACAGATTTCTCAAGAGGCAGGTCAAGTGGTCTGGTACTCCCATTTCTTTCAGACTTTTCCACAGTTTATTGTGATCCACACAGTCAAAGGCTTTGACATAGTCAATAAAGCAGAAATAGTGTTTTTCTCGAACTCTCTTGCTTTTTTGATGATCCAGCAGATGTTGGCAATTTGATCTCTGGTTTTTCTGCCTTTTCTAAAACAAGCTTGAACATCTGGAGGTTCATGGTTCACATATTGCTGAAGCCTGGCTTGGAGAATTTTGAGCATTACTTTACTAGTGTGTGAGATGAGTGCAATTGTGTGGTAGTTTGAGCATTCTTTGGCATTGCCTTTCTTTGGGATTGGAATGAAAACGGACCTTTTCCAGTCCTGTGGCCACTGTTGAGTTCTCCAAATTTGCTGGCATATTGAGTGCAGCACTTTAAAGCATCATCTTTCAGGATTTGAAACAGCTCAACTGGAATTCCATCACCTCCACTAGCTTTGTTCGTAGTGATGCTTCCTAAGGCCCACTTAACTTCACATTCCAGGATGTCTGGCTCTAGGTGAGTGATCACATCATCATGATTATCTGGGTCATAAAGATCTTTTTCCTACAGTTCTTCTGTGTATTCGTGCCACCTCTTCTTAATATTTTCTGCTTCTGTTAGATCCATACCGTTTCTGTCCTTTATTGAGCTCATCTTTGTATGAAATGTTCCCTTGGTATCTCTAATTATCTTGAAGAGATCTCTAGTTTTTCCCATTCTATTATTTTCCTCTATTTCTTTGCACTGATCACTGAGGAAGGCTTTCTTATCTCTCCTTGTTGTTCTTTGGAACTCTGCATTCAAATGGATATATCTTTGCTTTTCTCTTTTGCTTTTTGCTTCTCTTCTTTTTAAAGCTATTTGTAAGGCCTCCTCAGACAGTCATTTTGCTTTTTTGCATTTCTTTTTCTTAGAGATGGTCTTGACCCCTGTCTCCTGTACAATGTCACAAACCTCCTTCCATAGTTCATCAGGCACTCTGTCTATCAGATCTATTTAGTCCCTTAAATCTATTTTTCACTTCCACTTTAAAATCATCAGGGATTTGATTTAGGTCATACCTCAAATCCTGAAAAATGATGCTGTGAAAGTGCTACACTCAATATGCCGCAAATGTGGAAAACTCAGCAGTGGCCACAGGACTGGAAAAGGTCAGTTTTCATTCCAATCCCAAAGAAAGGCAATGCCAAAGAATGCTCACAATACCACACAATTGCACTCATCTCACATGCTAGTAAAGTAATGCTCAAAATTCTCCAAGCCAGGCTTCAGCAATACGTGAACCATGAACTTCCTGATGTTCAAGCTGGTTTTAGAAAAGGCAGAGGAACCAGAGATCAAATTGCCAACATCCGCTAGATCATGGAAAAAGCAAGAGAGTTCAAGAAAAACATCTATTTCTGCTTTATTGACTATGTCAAAGCCTTTGACTGTGTGGATCACAATAAACTGTGGAAAACTCTTGAGTGAGATGGGAATACCAGACCACCTGACCTGCCTCTTGATAAATCTGTATGCAGGTCAGGAAGCAACAGTTAGAACTAAACATGGAACAATAGACTGATTTGAAGTAGGAAAAGGAGTATGTCAATTTTGTATATTGTCATCCTGCTTATTTAACTTATATGCAGAGTACATCATGAGAAATGCTGGACTGGAAGAAACACAAGCTGGAATCAAGATTGCTGGGAGAAATATCAATAATCTCAGATATGCAGATGACACCACCCTTATGGCAGAAAGTGAAGAGGAACTAAAGAGCCTCTTGATGAAAGTGAAAGAGGAGAGTGAAAAAGTTGGCTTAAAGCTCAACATTCAGAAAATGAAGATCATGGCATCTGGTCCCATCACTTCATGGGAAATAGATGGGGAAACAGTGTCAGACTTTATTTTGGGTGGCTCCAAAATCACTGCAGATGGTGACTGCAGCCATGAAATTAAAAGACGCTTACTCTTTGGAAGAAAAGTTATGACCAACCTAGATAGCATATTCAAAAGCAGAGACATTACTTTGCCGACTAAGGTCCATCTAGTCAAGGCTATGTTTATTCCTGTGGTCATGTATGGATGTGAGAGTTGAACTGTGAAGAAAGCTGAGCGCTGAAGAATTGATGCTTTTGAACTGTGGTGTTGGAGAAGACTCTTGAGAGTCCCTTGGACTGCAAGGAGATCCAATCAGTCCAGTCTGAAGGAGATCAGCCCTGGGATTTCTTTGGAAGGAATGATGCTGAAGTTGAAGCTCCAGTACTTTGGTCACCTCATGCGAAGAGTTGACTCCTTGGAAAAGACTCTGATGCTGGGAGGAATTGGGGGCAGGAGAAGGGGACAACAGGGGATGAGATGGCTGGATGGCATCACTGACTCGATGGACGTGAGTCTGAGTGAACTCCGGGAGTTGGTGATGGACAGGGAGGCCTGGCGTGCTGTGATTCATGGGGTCGCAAAGAGCTGGACACGACTGAGCGACTGAACTGAACTGCATGGTCTAGTGCTTTTCCCCACTTTCTTCAATTTAAGTCTGAATTTGGTAATAAGGAGTTCATGGTCTGAGCCACAGTCAGCTCCCGGTCTTCTTTTCGCTGACTGTATAGAGTATCCCTTTCTTTGTGTTCTGCCTTTCATGACATAGGAGGGCCTCATTACATTACCTGCAATGAAGGGATTTTCTCTGCTGGTAGGCAGTATAGCTAGAAGTTTAGACCATAGGCTGTGGAAACCAAATTCGTGAGATTAAAGGCAAGTTTTGCTTCTCACTAGTTTTGCAAAGATAGTGTCTTTCTCTGTAAGATGGGGAAAGTACATCTCTGGTAGGGACATTTCAAGGATTAGTCGAGATAACGTACATGAATATAACACCTAGGAAGGACACAGTGAAGGTGGGATCGCTTTTTGTTAGCTATATTGTTGTTGTTGCTAAGTCAGTCTGACTCTGTTGCAACTCCATGGACTGTAGCCCACCAGGCTCCTCTGTCCATGGGATTCTCTAGGTAAGAATACTGGAGTGGGTTGCCATTTCCTTTTCTAGGAGATCTTCCAGACTCATGGATCAAACTCGAGTCTCCTGCATTGGGAGGTGAATTCTTTACCACTGAGCCATCTGGGAAGCACCTTTATCAGCTATGTTGTCCCTCTATCCATTTCACTGAGGGTTAACATTTCACTGACAGTTTGCAGTAAAAACTGTTCAGGCTAGTACATTGGGAAGACGTGGCGGGCCAGGGGCAACACTGAGTTGGATGTTCTCACGCCAACTAGCCTTGCTGGTTGGAAGAAGGCAACTCTTTTAACATCTCTGGCTATGTTAAGAATGAGGGGCCGTGTTCAACCTTCCCAGATCCTGTGGTTTTGAGATTATCCCGCAGGGTGGCCGTGATTGATAGAAAAGCATTCTCAGCGAGCTTTGCTCTTATGCTCTGTCTCTGCAGAGATGAACCATTATTTTTCATCTCATCCTGTCATCTGGGTCCTTCCATTATCCCTGATGTCTCCACTGACACATATGCTGAAAGGTCTGAGAGCCTGGGCACCACCCTCATTCAGCTTCATTCGTGCTGTGATTTCTCACCTATGGAGAACTGTTCTATTTGGGTATCACTCCAGCAGCTGGCTTTCTCCTGCTCTTTTTATGTCTCTTGCTTGCTTTACAAATTAGAGAGAAAAATTCTTTCCTCCTTTTTTATTTCTGTCATGGGGCTGAGGGCTGGGAGGAAGCTGATCTTCAAATATCTCTTTCTAGATGCTCAGACAACAGGAAATCAAAGGGCACTGTAGAATTTGCTTTTAAGCTAAAGTAAATACATCTGGGATTGTACCTGCTGAGATTCTGGGCTGTAAGTAAATACTAAACAAGTGGCTATTTCACCAGGATTTTAAATACAGGCTCATTTGCTTCTGTGGAATTCTAAGTAAGACTCCTTTTTGAAATGGCTGGTGAAGAGAGACAACTCTGTATTCTAGGCAAATGGTATAACCTCCCAAGGCCATCCACCATCTGCCAGCCAAGTGTCTAAATTGCTCCATCACAAATCCCACTCCAGTAAACAACATTAACCAAAAGATTCACTTTGCTGAATCATTTTCAAGTCCTGAAAAGTGGTCCACACTGACATTCAGCATGGCATGCAGGGAGAAGACATCACTTTAGAGGAAGGGTGATCTGAGTTTGAGTAATTTGCAGGAAAGTATGAAGACTAATAATAATAAAATCATAGTAGATCCTGCTTACTGGCAACTCACTCCTTCCTGGCCCTGGGCTCAGCACTTCCCAATATCATCTCGTTGCATTTTCAACACAACTCTTGGAGGTGAACACATTACCTACTTTTGCAGATGACAAAAGGGAGGCTCTGAGAACTTCAGTGACCTCACCTCAACTCACACAGATGGTAAATGGCAGAACCAGGATTCATACCCTGTCCTGCTGGAAACCCAAAACTGCTCTGAATCAGTGGTCTCCTGAATCAGGACTCCAGGCAAGTGCTCTTCCTCGGCTATACACATGTTCCCTGAGGAGCCTGAAAAAACAGAAACCACTGGCTTTGTCCTGGGAGATACTGAATCAGAGCACTCAGACGTGAGCCAGGAAATACTTACAGGAGCCACAGCCCAGCATAGACTCTACAACAATCCCTGGGCTGTGGCATCTGGTCCCATCACTTCAGGGCAAATAGAAGGGGAAAAAGTGGAAACCATGGCAGATTTTATTTTCTTTGGCTCCAAAATCACTGTAGACAGTGACTGCAGCCATGAAATTAAAAGACATTTGCTCCTTGGGGCAAATGCTATGACAAACCTAGACAGCATATTAAAAAGCAGAGACATTACTTTGCCGACAAAGATCCATCTAGTCAAAGCTATGGTTTTTCTAGGAGTCATGTATGGATGAGGGGGTTGGACCATAAAGAAGGCTGAAGTGAAGTGAAGTGAAAGTCACTCAGATGTGTCCAACTCTTTGCGACCCCATGGCATGGAATTTTCTAGGACAGAATACTGGAGTGGGTAGCCTTTCCCTTCTCTAGGGGATCTGCCCAACCCAGGGATCGAACCTAGGCCTTCCGCATTGCAGGCAGATTCTTTACCAACTGAGCCATAAAGAATACTGGAGTGGGTAGCCTCTCCCTTTTCCAGTGGATCTTTCCAACCCAGGATTTGACCTGGGGTCTCCTTCATTGCAAGTGGATTCCTTACCAACTGAGCTATCAGAGAAGCCCCGAAGAAGGCTGAGCACCAAAGAACTGATGCTTTCAAACTGTGATGCTGGAGAAGACTCTTGAGAATCCCTTGGGCTGCAAGAAGAACAAACTAGTTAATCTATTCATTGGAAGGACTGATACTGAAGCTCCATCTGATGTGAAGAGCTGACTCATTGGAAAAGACCCTGATTCTGGGAAAGATTGAGGGCAGAAGGAGAAGAGGATGACAGAGGATGAGATGGTTGGATGGCAACACTGACTCAATGGAAATGAGTTTGAGCAAACTCCAGGAGATGGTGAAGGACAGGGAAGCCTGGCATGCTGCAGTCTGTTGGGGTGCAGAGTCAGACACGACTTAGTAACTAAACAAGAACAATAATAATCCATGGACTCTGGATTTGTGGGAGAAGATTACAGAAAGAGTTGCTAGATTGTGTCTGAAAAATAGAGAAAGATGGCTGGGCTTGGAGGTAAAAACACAGGCTGTCATCTTTGGGGCAAGTTGCTTGATGGTGCTGTACCTCAGATTCACACATCTAAGACAGGTCATGGCATGTATACCCTGTATCTTCTAGTATCATCTAAGGTTTCAATAAAGATCAGAAAAGATCATGGTAGAGTGCTGTATACACACATATGATAGACATATTACTCTAGTATTCTATTTATTGAATGCCCTGGGTAGAGAAGACTTCAGTGCTCTATCCAGAGCAATGTGGATTCGGTTTTCACAATTTTTTAAAATTGAGGTATAGTGTGGATCAGTGGTAAAGAATCTGCCTGCCAGTGCAAGAGTGCTGGTTCCATCCCTGGGGCAGGAAGTTCCTTTGGAGAAGGAAATGGCAACCCACTCCAGAATTCTTGTCTGGGAAATCCCATAGACAGAGGAGCCTGGCAGGCTACAGCCCATGGAGTCACAAAGAGTCAGACACAATTTAGTGGCTAAACAACAACAATAGCTGGTTCACAATATCTATTGCAAATCCCACTCCCCACACCCTCCCAGTGCCCTTGTTCACAACCATCAGCACCCAGGGGTCTTCTGAAGGCTGCCCTGAGGCAACTGAAGTTGCTTTGTACTTAGAGGTTTTACTGGGTGTCAGGGAGGACTGGAGGCCCTCCAGGCTCAGATCCAATTCAGAGGCAGAACCTCTGAAAAGTTCCCTCTGCAGGAGCAAGACTCTAGGATCATACCTGAGATCACAGCCTCACATGGCTTTTCCCCCTTTCCTGTCCCACCTTGCTCATTCCCCCACCAGTCTCTCCTGGGAACCCTTCTATAATAAACTGCACAGGAATCCTCCACTGAAACTCTGCTCTAACCTAACCTCTAGGTTTCCTCTCAAAGTCTGACAGCAGTGCCCTTTTATCCAGGACCTAAGAACACAGACACTCATCACTTTGCCTGTGTCTTTCCTTCTTCCCAAGCCCAGTACCATCTTCTAGTCTGAGGTGATGGAGTTCTAGACTCTCACCCTGCTCATCAACACTTTTTCCCCTGCCTTTCAGTTGAAGGCACTTGGAATGGTGGGGGTGGAAGGCAGGCCAGGAGCAGACTGTGGCCCCTTTGCTTGCGTGCATGCTAAGTAGCTTCAGTTGTGTCCGACTCTTTGTGACCCCCATAGACTGTAGCCCGCCAGACTCCTCTGTCCATGGGATTCTCTAGGCAAGAATACTGTGGTCGGTTGCCATGCCCTGCTCCAGGGCCCATTTGCTTGGTAAGTGTCAAATTTTTTCCCAGAGGCAGTGAATGAAATAGCTGCTCAAATGGGAGAAAGGGGAAAAGAGGAGAAATTAATGCCGTGATACTAGTTCATTTTCCAAAACATTGTTTTACCACATGAAACTCAGTATCCGCTTTTTTCATTTTTGCTTACTGTTAGCTTCCTTTTTGCTCCTTGGTTCTCACTGGTCAAGATTTGGGGAAAGCAGTTTCCCCACTGTTAGTTTCCCACTATTCTCTTTCGAGTGGCAGGTGAAGGTCCCTCTAAATAGGACTCCATGCCGCCGGATCCCTCCCTTTGACTCCGTTATCCTAGGCTGAACAGGATCCATAGGGTGTGAGGGAGGTCAAAACTCCTAACATTTCTAGATGAAAAGGAACATCTCTGAACACTAGGAAGTTTAGATATTTGAGCAACCAAATAGTTTTCACAATACAGCTATTTCACTTTACCTTATTCAAGCTACAGTAGGAAATTCTCAGCAGAAAAAATAAAAACCTGAACTCTTAGAGTCAGTGCATCCTTCTGCCTGAATATTGAACATCTATAAACTCCAAAATAGCTGTAAGAAACTATTTTCGGGAAAGGATTGACACAATGATCCTAAAATGAATGTTACCAACTGTTTCATATCCTATATTTAGAAAGCATCTGTGCTAATTTTGCTGTGCTAATGATTGAAATCTGAATGGTTTGATTATCTTTCAAATATCAAATAATCTTTACTTTGACAAATGTCCTTATTGGTTCAGGATTTCAAATCCAAGTACCTAGAATGAAGCATCATAGTCCTTTTTTTGTTTGTTTGTTTGCCATCAGGAGAAGCAACTCTAGGGCCTTAGGGATCACAGAATCAGCTTACATTCCAACCTACTACCTGGTGCAGACCATGTGATGCTGAAATAGATAGGTGAGAATCAGAACATTTGCCCCCTTGAGCAGCTATTTCAGCTGCACACTGACAAACAGTGGGAACGGCTGGTATTTTACTTATGGCTAACAGATTTAGGTTTTTAACAAATGACCAAGAAAACTGGATTTTTAAAAAAAAATAAACTTATGACTGAGATGACTGAGATGGCAGAGGAAAGGATCAATTTTCAATCAATATGGAAAACTGATTAAAAACTCTATAAATAATTCAAACTCAGGGCCTGTAGCAATAAGCTACTTAACGCTTATGAGAAGGAAGAAACACAAAGCCCATGAATGAAGAAAAAGGCGTCAACACTTTTAGGTACTGAATGAAAAAGATTGAATTGTATTTCAATATTCCTTCAGTAAAATTGCATCTTATTTGTTTTATTTTTTTGGCCATACTGCTCAGCATGTTAGGTCTTAGTTCCCCCACCAGGGATCAAACCCATGACCCCTTGTTGGAAACATGGAGCCTTAACCACTGGACTACCAGAGAAATCCAGTAAAACTTTAAATGATGCTTATAAACATACTGCAAAATCCTGAAAATAAACCTATTATCATATAATGGTACATATATAAGAACATTTTTAAATGTATGTATCAATTTTATGCCATCAGTGATTACATCCATATGTACTAGAATGTATACATAAAACTACCAGTTGAGTTAGATTTGGGGCACCATTTTCCAAACTGTCTGCAATATGGTTAAATTCGTCATAAAAATATGAAAATATAAGCCCATTAAAATTACATCAATTTTAAATGGGCACCAAAGCACTCTTTGCAGAGCTCTGAACTCCAGCTAAACGTTACAGTCACTGTTTGCTGGCCGCCAGAAATGCCACGGCTGCCACCGCCTCTGTGTTCCCTGAAACTTGCAGAACAGGTGTCAGTGGCTTGAAGAAAACTGCAGAAACATCTGCCCCCATGTCTACCTGCAGCCTTCAGCACATTAGTCTCCACCAGGACCCCTGCCTCCCTCTCCCCAGTCAACTGCCTTCCCCCAGTGCTGGGTTTATAACAAAATGAAGGACTCTTTCTTTTATAAATAAAGATCATTTGCACAGATTAAAAAAAAAAATCTTAGAAAGACAATGTGGATATCACTACAACCACAGAGAAGCTATACCACAACCCTTAACTAAAAATCATATAAAACACTTTATGTTTTCAGTACACAGCAAAACAACAAATAAAATCATAACTATGTAAAAAAAGAATTTATGTGTGTGCTAAGTCATGTCCGACTCTGTGCGACCCCGTGGACTGTAGCCCACCAGGCTCCTCTGGCAATGGGATTCTCCAGGCAAGAATACTGGGGTTGCCATGCCTGCCTCCAGGGAACTTCCCCACCCAGGGATTGAACCTGTGTCTCTTACATCTCCTGCACTGGCAGGCAGGTTCTTTACCACAAGTGCCACCTGGGGAGCCCAAACAAAAGAATGACTGCTGCTAAATCAAGAACTACAGCAGCCTCGCCATTTAATAAATTGAAAACAATGTTTTTTGAAAAAGCTGCCTAAGATTCCCATGAATCTATTTTCCTTAATTTTTCACTACTTAACACAAGTTGGGGTATAAAAATTCTCTTAGAGATCCTTGTGGAAGACATGAGAAATGGAATGCTGGATTCAAATTATATATGATCAAAAGAAAAATAAACCAGACGAAAAGAGCACACATGCACGCACACACACACGCGCACGCGCACACACACACAACTATTCTCAAACTGCCGCATTGATGACTTTGAATCAGTGTTCAGAACAGCTGGACTCAACGGAAGGACAAAGTTCTAATGACACCTCAGTCCATTCATTCTGCTTACTGCTTCCTTCTTACTCATGTACACAGAGGGATACATGATAAAAGATACCTGGGTCTAATCAAGGCTAATATTCTTTTCAACAACTATAAAATGAATATTCTAAGTGACAAGGAATCATTATGCCATAGTTAACTGACAGCAATTTTTCTTCCTTTGTGGTTCAGTCGCGAAGTCATGTCTGACTCTTTGTGACCGCATGGACTGCAGCACGCCAGGCTTCCCTGTCCTTCACCATCTCCCAGAGTTTGTTCAAACTCATGTCCACCAAGTTGGTGATACTATCCAACCATCTCATCCTCTGTCATCCCCTTCTCCTTTTGCCTTCAATCTTTCCCAGCATCAAGGTCTTTTCCAATGAGTCTTTTCTTCCTAGTGGAATATAAAAAAACGGTGAAACCTTGCAATTATCGTGACTTAGACTGAATAAAATGTAGCATTACCAATGCCAGTCCTTTTCAGCAGGTTTTGTAGCTGCTTTGAGCCATGATCCATTATTTTGGAACTACTGTGCTCTTCTATTTTAACACCACACCCATCATTTAGGGGAAAATTATTAACAGGGAGTTGTGAACGGATGGAAGTCCTGAAAATAAGAAGGCCAGTGAGATGATACTGAGACTGAAGATGATTAAACTTAATTTCAGGAAAAACAGCTATATGAGACTTTTTATGCCTTCTAATCATCTGAGAGAAATAATTGATCTTTAGGGTTAGAAAGAATTCCAACTGGCAGGAAAAAACCTAACTCCTGGGAACAAGTCAAATAAAAACCTCATCCCACTCCTGGAATTCTCTCTTCCAGGAAGAAGATCATGCCGGGGAGAAAGCATCTGAGAAGGGAGAGAGAAGATGTTAGGAGCAAACTGGGGACAGGGAAAGTGAGAGAAGGAATCAGAGGATTCCTCTGCAGTTGTCCTAGTCACTCACTTAGCAAATGTTCATTGAGCATCACTATGCACCAGGACCTGTGCTGTGAAGAAGGGATTTAAAATTAAGGGTGACTCAGCCTCACAGTGGTGAAGTATCCACCTGCCAGAGATACAGGCTCAATCCCTGGGTGGGGAAGATCCCCTGGAGCAGGGCATGGCAACCCACTTCAGTGTCCTTGCCTGGGAGATTCCATGAACAGAGGAGCCTGGCTGGCTGCAGTCCATGGGGTCGCACAGAGTCAGGCATGACTGAAATGACTAAGCAGCAGCAACATATTATAAACTGGAGGACCCCAGTTTATTTTTTCATAGAAAAATCTAAGCTTCTGCCCCTCCTGTCTACCCCTTCTTCATCAGTGGGCAGAACTCTCATGCAAGATATTACCAATTATAAACCACGAAGGCAGTTACACTGTCTTTGTATACCAGAAGAGCTCTCAGAAATAAATGGGCATTCAAAAAGCATCGCTGCAGGACTCAGGTGCATAGAGTGATTATTTTGATGACAAAACTCTTTAGGACTCATATCACTGAATTTTATTAATAAGATCTTTTATATCTTCAAAGATTCTCTGAATATGAATATCATCCCTTTAAGGTCACTTCTACCTATCGTGATCATTTCCCCTCCAAAGGAGGGAGGAACATGGTAGCAGACAGTTGGTGTGTCTGAAACTGAAAAGGGGGAGTGGGGATCTGCTGTGTTCATTCAAAATGGGCAGAATATTCTGTTCCTTCCTCACTAGGGTAAACAGCACATATTCCTTAAGGTCAAGCAAGTACAGAATCTCAAGCATGAATAATTAATAAGGATGTACAAGATGTCAGAACTCACGTTCCCTGGGTTTGCTAAGATACAGATAAATTGGAGTCTGACAAAAACAAATTGTGTTTAATAACCCTTAAAGACGTGATCTCTGAAGCATTCCACACTGCTCCAGTTGCCCCCTTGTCCAACTTCTTCTATCTTAATTTATAGTTGACAAAGACTAGCAAGAAAAGAATGTTTGAACTTAAGTAATGAAATCAGTTACAAAACCACTTACTTTATCACATATTTAACGTGTTTCCCTACCCCCTCTTTTCTTTTAAATATAACTTTCTAATCTCTCTATTTAGGGAAGACATGTAAAGTATCATTTAGTTTCAGCTGAGAAAGCATCTTCCAGAACTAGCTCTGTGATCAGAGTCATGGGCTGAAGCATTTTTGTGAACTTTCTTGGCTATGAGGAAGAGATGGGTGGTAGAGAATAGCCCCACTTAGAGGTGGAAAAGAAAAAGTCATCTGATATCTCTGTGCTTAGTTGCTCAGTTGTGTCCGACTCATGGACTGTGGCCCGCCAGGCTCCTCTGTCCATGGGATTCTCCAGGCAAGAATTTTGGAGTGGGTTGCCATGCCCTCCTCCAGGGGCTCTTCCCAACCCAGGGATCAAACCCAGGTCTCCTGTGTTGCAGGTGGATTCTTTACCGTCTGAGCCACCAAGAAAGTAAAACTTTTCAATACTGGACAGTTCTACCCTGGCAAAAGGATGAAGCCAGGGGGAAATTATATTGCTACAAGATTCTGTATTCCTCCAAATTTTTATCTATCACTTCTCCTTGGGGGACCTTTAAACCTCTTCATTAGTTCTTGACAAATGTTATTCATTTGTCTTTTTTGGCTTCTCCAAACATTTTCTTCCTTCAAGAATAGATGTGTCCATGGGGCTTCCCTGGCAGTGCAGTGGTTAAGATTCTACACTTTCAATGCAAAGGGCACAGGTTCAATCCCTGATCTGGGAACTAAGATTCCACATGTGGTGGGGTGTGGCCAAAAAATAAATAACGATTAGATGTGGTCAGTTAGGGATCAACTGTGCACGTCTCACAACCGAAGGAGAGAAAACATGATGACTCTGAATTACTGCAAAAGGGATTTAATACAAATAACTCCTTCCCACAAAAAAGGAAAGCATTACCAAAATTCAAGGCAGCATTCAAGGTTAAGTAGGTCCAAAGGCTTTCAGCAGCTCTCTAACTGTGCTGTGCTTAGTCGCTGTGATCCCATGGACCGTAGGCTGCCAGGCTCCTCTGTCCATGGAATTCTCCAGGCAAGAATACTGGAGTGGGTTGCTATGCCCTCCTCCAGAGGATCTTCCCAACCCAGGGATTGAAACCAGGTCTCCCACATTGCAGGCAGATTCTTTACCATCTGAGTCACCAGGGAAACCCATGAATACTGGAGTGGGTAGCCTATCTCTTCTCTAGGGGATCTTCCCGACCCAGGAATCAAACCAAGGTCTCCTGCATTGCCCGTGAATTCTTTACCAGCTGAGCTACCAGGGAAGCCCAACTCTATAACTACCTAGAGTTAAATTATATCTTCAGTGTGTGCCTTTCCTGGTGTTGTGTGTGTATATATATGACAAAACAATGTTACTTACAAAACTTCTTTACAGCCTTGACACAGCCCCACAAAGGAAAAAGTTTTTCTCTATCTCAAATAGTTAATTTAGATTGATATTAAGAAAAATTAAGGGACTAAAAATAGGATTAGGCAGGCCAATCATTAAGGGAAAAGGGAAAAATATATTTCACAAATTATCAATCACTGAGTATAAAGACTACATTAAAAAATGATTATTTTCTGATAAATCTAGAACTTCTGATCACTGAGGAAATAATGTATTATTCACTCAATGGTGTTGGAACACACTACCAATCATTTGTACAACAAATTACAGTAGTTCATGTATTATACAGCACCAAAATGAATTTCATGTGGATTTTAGATTTAAACATAAAAATAAAACCATAAAATATTAACAGAAAGTCAAAGTGATGATTTATGTAATCATGTTGTGGAAACAACCTTTGCAAGAGTCGTGCCAAAAACAAAAACCATTTTTTAAAAAGATATTATAGGATGACATGGTTATATAGCATCACCGACTCAATGGACATAAATCTTAGCCAACTCCAGAAGATACTGAAGAACAGGAAAGCCTAGCATGCTGCAGTCCATGGCAAAGAGTTGAACAAGACTTAGGGACTAAACAATGTTTAATCATTTAAATTAGAACTTATCTGTATCAAAGATCTATTGTGAAAAAATAAACAATACAAAAAATCTAGAAAAAATATTAGCGACATATGATGAGAAAAGAATTGAGGTATTGAAAGTCTATCACAAAAAATTAGAAAAATGAAACAACTTGTAGAAAAGATTACAAATAAGATGAAAAAAGCACTTTACAAAGATGAAACCTACCAGTCCACAGCATATGAAAAGATGTACAAAGCACTAGTCATCAAGGAAATGCACATTAAAACGATAATGAGATGCTATTTTTCATCCATCAAGTCACCAAAGATTTTTTAAAGCTAAAATTCTAGGGATTAGAAAGTGTTCTGAAAAATGGTCCCTCAGAGAGGCATAAATTAATATATATTTTCCGGAAGCCAGTCGGGTGATGTGTATGAAAAGACCTAGAATTGTTCTTTCTCTTTTTCCCAAGGCTCCTATTTCTGGAAATATTCCTTATCTACTAAGATGAATGGCAATATATTAACATGTATCTGAGAATACAAAGCAAACTGGCTCATTCACCTCCATTCCAACTCTCTGTATCAAAAAATATCAACTTTGTTTACATATGCACTCCAAATAATTTCTCTAAATATAGTTGGTTTTGACCTTTATGTTAATTTTTTCAATACAAAATTTAAAAATATCTACAAATTTCTTTAAACAATGGGACAGGGAGAGGGAAAAGGTGGGAAGACTTGAGAGAGTAGTATTAAAACATATACATCATCATGTGTAAAGCAGATAGCCAGTGGGAATTTGCTGTATGATTCAGGGAACCCAAAGTCAGTGGCCTGTGATGACCTAGAGGGGTGGGATGGGGAGGGAAGAGGGTGGGAGGTTTAAGAGGGAGGGGACATATGTATACCTGTGGCTGATTTATGTTGATGTATGGCAGAAGCCATCACAATACTGCAATTATCTTTCAGCTAAAAATTAAATTAAAAATTTAAAAATAGAATATGTCTTTAAATTGCTGGTTGGATTGAATCATTTCTAAACCAGGCTCACACACTGCTTTGGATTTCACGTCTCTTCTTAGATCTCCTTCAACCTAAGAATTTCTGCTCCTTTTTCTCTCTTTCTTTCTTTTTTCTTGTTACTCAGCTGTGACAGAAACCAGGTTCATTATCCTAAAAAAACGTTCCTACTGTTCAGATATACTTGTCAACCTCCTTCTGGTGTCAGGTAAGTTATTCCTTTGTCTCTACAATTCCTGTAAATAGAAGCTAGCTCTAAACACTTGATTAGACGAAGGTTTAGGGTTTTTTTTTTTTTTTTCTGTAAGAATAAGAATACTTCATCAGTGTTACTATGGTCTTCATATAGCATCCTGTCATAAGACAGACAATATCTGATTGTCTCACCTACTGACACTAAGATTGGTCTGGATGGATTTAATTTTCTCATCACCTAGAGCTCTATCAGTTCAGTTCAGTTCAGTTCAGTCACGCAGTCTTGTCCGACTCTTTGCGACCCCATGAATCGCAGCACACCAGGCCTCCCTGTCCATCACCAACTCCGGAGCTCACCCAGACCCACGTCCATGGAGTCAGTGATGCCATCCAGCCATCTCATCCTCGGTCGTCCCCTTCTCCTCCTGCCCCCAATCCCTCCCAGCATCAGGGTCTTTTCCAAGGAGTCAACTCTGCGCATGAGGTGGCCAAAGTACTGGAGCTTCAGTTTTAGCATCATTCCTTCCAAAGAAGTCCCAGGGTTGATCTCCTTCAGAATGGACTGGTTGGATCTCCTTGCAGTCCAAGGGACTCTCAAGTCTTCTCCAACACCACACTTCAAAAGCATCAACTCTTCGGTGCTCAGCCTTCTTCACAGTCCAACTCTCACATCCATACATGACCACAGGAAAAACCATAGCCTTGACTAGACGGACCTTAGTCGGCAAAGTAATATCTCTGCTTTTGAATAGGCTGTCTAGGTTGGTCATCACTTTTCTTCCAAGGAGTAAGCGTCTTTTAATTTCATGGCTGCAGTCACCATCTGCAGTGATTTTGGAGCCCCAAAAAATAAAGTCTGACACTGTTTCCACTGTTTCCCCATCTATTTCCCATGAAGTGATGGGACCAGATGCCATGATCTTCGTTTTCTGAATGTTGAGCTTTAAGCCAACTTTTTCACTCTCCTCTTTCACTTTCATCAAGAGGCTTTTTAGCTCCTCTTCATTTTCTGCCATAAGGGTGGTGTCATCTGCATATCTGAGGTGATTGATATTTCTCCCGGCAATCTTGATTCCAGCTTGTGCTTCTTCTATAGTTACCCCAAATCATGTTCTTTTAATTGCAAATTTTCAGAGTAAGAATTTGGTACCTAATTACTTCAAATAGTGTTCAATTATTTTATTTTAAATTTTCATCATGAACCTATGGGTTTTTGTGTATTCAATGTGCAACCAGATGACTGTCAACCAGTCATTTCCACTTAAAAATTCTCCCATTTTGGGGCCTTTGGGAGCCCTGTCACATTGATTGCTATATCCTTTGACATAAAATTAACAGATTTTTTAAAAATGAGCTTTTACACAGAGGATGGGATGGGGAGGGAGGTGGGAAGGGGGTTCAGGATGGGGAGCACATGTACACCCATTGCGGATTCATGTCAGTGTATGGCAAAACCAATACAATATTATAAAGTAAATAAATAAATAAATAAAACTGAGACAAAAAAAAAAGAGCTTTTAATTTCAGAACTGTTTTACTTTTACAGAAAAATGACAAAGACAATATAAAGAGTTCTCATATGTTTCACACACCCATTTCCCCTTATTATTATTAATGACCTCTTACGTTAGTATGGTACATTTGTCACAATTCAGTTCAGTTCAGTTCAGTCGCGCAGTCGTGTCCGACTCTTTGCGACCCCATGAATCGCAGCACGCCAGGCCTCCCTGTCCATCACCAACTCCCGGAGTTCACTCAGACTCACGTCCATTGAGTCTGTGATGCCATCCAGCCATCTCATCCTCGGTCGTCCCTTTCTCCTCCTGCCCCCAATCCCTCCCAGCATCATGTGACAATATTGATACATTTTCCAAATGACTTAAAGTCCACACTCGATTCAGTTTTCCTTAGTTTTTACTTAATGTCCTATTTCTATTGTAGGATCTCATCCCAGTTAAAATAATACATTTAGTTGTCATTTCTCATAAGGCTCGTCTTGACTGAGATAGTTTCACTTCAGTGTAAAGTAAAAGAGATAAAAAGGGTAAAAATGTAAAATTAAGCGCAAATTGTGCAATGGAAATTTTCATGGAAAACAGTAGAAATTCTTGATTGTTTTTTCTCAAAAATATACATTTCCTTCCTCTATTCACTAAAAAATATTTAAAAGAAATGAAAACCTGTGTACTCTGTCTATCACTCAATATCTTGCTTTTTTCAATTAGTATATGCAAAAGATCATTTTATTTTAGCCTATAGATATTCTTTTAGGATATGATTTACATGCTATAAAATTTACCCATTTTTTAGTATACAATTCAATGGTTTTTAGTAAATTTACTGAGTTGTACAATCACCAACATAATCCATTTTTTGGACATTTTCATCAGCCAATAAGATCCCTCATGCCCTTTAATAGTTAATCCACGTTACTATCCCCAACCCCGGGTAACCACTAACCCACTTACTATCTCTAGAAATTTGCCTTTGAGATCTGCATCATATTCAACTATGAGTGTGTGCTCACTTGCTAAGTCGTGACTCTTTGTGATGCCATAGACTATAGCCGCCTCTGTCCATGGGATCCTCCAGGCAATACTGGAGTGGGTGCCCATTTCCTTCTCCAGGGGATCTTCCCAATCCGGGGATTGAACCTGCATCCCTGCATTGGCAGGTGGGTTCTTTACCACTGAACCACCAGGGAAGCCCCTTCAACTGTACATAATAATGGTCCCTTCAACTGGACCATAATCTGTATAACCTGGTCACCTCTCAACAGACATTAGGATTGTTTCTCGTATTTTGTTGTTACAAATAGTGCCATAGGGAATAGACTTCTGCATAAAGCATTTCAAATTTTTCCTATGTATGTTGAGATAGATTTCTAGAAGTGGAATAACTGAATTAAAGATAAATTTGTTATGTAGTGATGCTAAATTCCTCTTCATGGAGTTCCACTTTGCATTGTCACTAGCAAATACTCAAGTGAATCTGTTGCCTCCAACCATATCAATAGAGACTGGACTAAACTTGGGATTCTGTCAACTGCAAATCTGAGAAGTGTGTTTTGGATAATTTTAGCTTGAATTGCTATTACATTGAATATACTGCTTCCCTGATGGTTCAACAGGTAAAGAATCTGCCTGCCAATGCAGGAGACGGGAGACATGGGTTTAATCCCTGGGTCAGGAAGATCCCCTGGAAGAAGGAATGGCAACCCACTCCAATATTTTTGCCTGGAGAATGCAACGGACAGAGGAGCTTGGCCAGCTACATAGGGTTGCAAAGAGCTGGACACAAATTAGCAGCTAAAACATCTAAGCAAATTTTGTGTGTTTTTGAGTGATTTTCGTGTCTTATATGAAATATTTGTTCATATATTTTTCTCATTGTTTTTTCTGCTTTAAGAAACTTTATATTTAGATATTGTTTGATATAACCTGCAAACATATGTTTCCCCTTTGTTTTTTGTCTGATTTTTCTTGCTGTGCAAAAGATTTTTAGCATATCATATAATATTTTCATCTTTTCTTATATTACTTCTGAATTTTGAATCACAGTCAGATTTCCCCCCACTTTTAGATTATAAAATGATTCATCAACATTTGCTTCTTACACTTTAATACCATGACAACACCTGACTTTAGTGGAACTTAATTCCTCATTTAGTAAGAAGCTGACTCTCCCCGTGAGAAATGCATATTTCAGGCCAGTAAAGGATCTATCCATTCCTATTTTCTTGAATTTTTAGCAACTGAACAAATGTGTACAATTTTCTCTCTTTTCAGTATCTGTGGAGATGATCACACTGAACATCTTAGAGTTTTTTTCAGTGAACTCCACTTGGGTATCGGAGAAGGCAATGGCAATCCATGCCAGTACTCTTGCCTGGAAACCCCATGGATGGAGGAGCCTGGTAGGCTGCAGTCCATGGGGTCACTAAGAGTCAGACACGACTGAGTGACTTCACTTTTACTTTTCACTTTCATGCACTGGAGAAGGAAATGGCAAACCACTCCAGTGTTCTTGCCTGGAGAATCCCAGGGACAGGGGAGCCTGGTGGGCTGCCGTCTATGGGGTTGCACAGTCAGATATGACTGAAGCAACTTAGCAGCAGCAGCAGCCACTTGGGTATTACATTGAGTTTTAATGTGCTGATGGATACCATTGCTACTATTTGAAGGTTTTTTGTTTTGTCTTGTTTCCTCAGCTGTGCACTAAAGAGCTTGGTCCTTCCAAGAAATCTAAGGCCTCACTTCATCCCAAGTGAGGTGAGTTCTTCACTTCATCCTAACATTAGCACCAAGCACCACAGCCCTAGCTCAGCACTCGCCCCCACCATGACCTGGATGGAAGCATCATTATTATTGATATTACTGATACGTTTGCTCTCAGAACTGCCATACTGTTGTGTGTTTGCATTTATTATATATTCAATATTATGTGATCTCATTTCCTTGTCGTTTCTTTTCTCTTAGTTTTAGAAAAGCTAATTTATTTGTTCCAGGCCTTACATTTATACTAAGTAATACCTTATAATCCTTTAGTCACTTGTTTTTCTTTTTCAGGGAGGCCACATCATGCAGCTTGTGGAAATTGGTTCCCCCACCAAGGTTCAAACCCACGTCCCCTGCATTGGAAGTGTGTAGTTTTTTTTTTTTTTGGAAGTGTCTAGTCTTAACCGCTAAACCGCCTGGGAAGTCCCTAGTCACTCTTACTAAGTTGGTTACTGAAAGTATTAAAGTTAGCTTTAAAAATAACAGGGTCATGTGGGAGAAAGCCAGGCAGGATGTGAAGGAGACGCCCCTCAGAAGAGGCTTGAGTGTGGGGCTAGTCCCCTGTGGAATCTCCAAGGGGGCTGGTATGACTGGAAGTCTTCTTACCTGGCCTGAGGTTGTTAAATTGCATCACTATCTAGTGCAAAAGGAGAAAAAGAGAGCCGTTCAGAAAGGAGCCTCTCTAAACAGGATGAGCTTTACACTGGGGGGTAAAAGCACAGAAAAAGATAAGAAGAAGGGTCGCATCAAAATGTCACTTCAAAAATTTGCATGAATTTGGCCTCATCAGTTGGCGATTTCTACCAAAATTTCCTTAAGAGACCCCAAGGCATATCTCCTATGATCCAGTCTGAGGTTGCCCTCTGGGTACCTCCCTAAACTGCTAGCTTGCCAAGTTTAAAACCCCAAATACCCTCTGCAATAGAAAATGCAGTTTGGATTAACTTAAACTGGAGGTGTCCTTATGATGCAGAGAAACATATCAGTAAAGAGGTCTTTCCCACAGGAGATCCAGATGGGAGATTCTGGGTAACTAGTGAAGAGTTGTGGCATGTGTTGATGGAGCTGGCGCAGAGCTCCTTGCACATCACTGGGCTCAAGCTGCACTAGACTACAGTCCGTGCCCTGAATATGGGCCTTCAAGCTGAGAACTTTCAAAGACGCAAACGCACCTGGTTCAGCAAGAACCAGAACCTGTGCCATCAGGTTCTGAGTGAAACTGCAGCCTGCCCTCCATCTCCTATTGCTGATGATCCTTCAGCTCTTACATCTCCCACTTCCTGTCCCTCCTCTCATCAGTAACTATTCCTGCCTGTTCACTCAATACCAGTCCCTGAATGCCAGCTGCTGTACCGTGTGTGTGTGCTCAGTCGCTTTGGTCATCTCGATTCTTTGCCACCTCATGGACTGTAGTGCATCAGGTTCCTCTGTCCACTGGATTTTTCAGGCAAGACTGGAGTGGGTTGCCATTCCCTTCTCCAGGGGATCTTCCTGACGGAGGGATCGAACTCGGGTCTCCTGCATTGCAGGCAGATTCTTTACCATCTGAGCCACTAAGGAAGCCCTGTTGTACTGTACTACTGTACTTTTCAAGGTACAGTACTATAAGATTAAAAATGTCTATTTTTGTGTTTGTTTTTTATGCATTATTTGTGTGAAAAGTATTATGAACCTCTTACACTAAAGTACTATGTAGTCAGCTGTGCTAGTTGGGTACCTAGGCTAACTTTGTTGAACTTACAAACAAATTGGACTTGGGAATATGCTCTTGGAACAGAACTCATTCGTAGTAGGGGTATCTTCTTCCAACAATGTTAATGAGGTAACTCAGGTTGTAAGGTGGATGATCTCAGGCATAATACCTCAAGGCACCTACCTAAGGGGGATATTCTGAAAAGTAAAGATTTCACCCATGTAAAGTGTTTAGCATGGTTTCTGATGCATCGTGGTAGTGGTGATTTAGTCACTAAGTTTTGTCCAACTCTTATGACCCCATGGACTATAGCCCACCAGGCTCCTCTCTCCACGGATGTACTGTAAGACATCAAGAAATCATTCTACTACTTCTATCATTATAAACTTCCATTGGAATTAGGCCAAGGGGAAGGAGCTTAGCACAGATGTATCTCTGAAGCAAAGTATACTCTTCTGTCCTTCATTGAGATGGGCTATTTCTCAAAAAACGGATATAATTAATTTACTCCCTTGACTGTTGTGACAATTTACTAATGAACATTGTAAAGTGCTTTGGAAATAGCAAGTGAAAAAAAATGCTAAATGTTGTATAACAGTTTTCTTTTGCATAGCATCTTCAATACACAATAATGTAACCTGATTTAATTAAACAATATAAAGTTAAATAAAAAAAGAGCAGAGGAAAAAATAAACATAAATTAAGAGGCATAGTCCAGGGAGAAGGGCAGGTTTTCAGCTGAGATTCAAAAAATGAGTGTGAATCAATGAGGCAGAGAAACCCTGGAAAGTTGTTTTACTTGAGAGAAGCTACAGACAAGGTCTCTTCTTAGACAATCTGCTACATTCCCTGGGACCTCATTATAACATTAAATGCATCAGCATCTCAAATAACATTGAATGTTAATGGCCATCACTGGTGAGACGCAAAAGAGCACTTAATTACCCTTTGGGGGAGTAAATGCAATCATTACTGAGGATTGTTGAAGTCATATAGAAGTTGAAAAATGTAATAAATTGTGGCTGGCTAACACTGAAGATCTGAGCTTCCCTTCTGTAATTTAGAATCATTCCTGGGAGGCACTTGCTCAACCAGGAACTCCATTTCTCCTACTCCAACTGATGGAATGTAAACAGAAGTGATGTGTGTCATTTCCAGACTGAGGTGGATAATTAGTAACTGTGCTCTTGCCATAATCCTTTTCCTTCCCACAGTGCCCTGTACGTTGAAGAGAGTGACATCAAAAAAAAAAAAAGAAGAAGAAGAAAGAAAAGAAAGAAAAAGAAAATGTCTGAATCCCAGAGTCTTAACTTGAAGGAAAGCAACCCAGGATAGCAGCCCAAGTAGGAACATCCACTTTGACTTGGCATGGATGAGAAGTAAGTTGTGTTTATTAAACCACTGATATTTTAGAGCTGTTTGCTACCATGCCTAGTCATATATTGCCATCGCTAGTAAGATATTTTTATTTCTAAAGTTATATTTTTGATCTAAACACTTTTTTCTTAGAATAAACATCTATCACAAACCTATAAAAAAATGGGTTGAAGAGGCAGAACAAAGAACAAAAACTGTCATAGACAGGATATTTATACAAAGTGGGGAGAGAACGCAGCATTTGGTCAGCATGGCTGATGAAGAGCTGGGCCAGGGTCCATGCTTAAGCATGATGCAGAGGTCAAGTAAGAGAAGACAAATTTCAGGACTCCCCTGGTGGTCCAATGGTTAAGACTCCATGTTCCCAATGCAGGGGGCCCAGGTTTGATCCCTAGTCAGGGAATTAGACCCTGCATGCCTCCACTAAAGATCTGGTGTGTCCCAACTAAGACTCAGCATGACCAAATAAATTTTAAAATAGTGATAAAATAACAAATATTTTAAAAAGAAGAAAAATGTATTTAAAGTGAATTGAACTTTGGAATCTGGTTGCCATAAATGCCTTTAGTGAAAGCAATTTTCACTGAGTTTTGGTAGGCTAAATCAGACTGTAGTGGTTTGAGGACTGAAGCAGAACTGAAGCAGTGTTCTTCTTTAAGAACCTTGACATGAAATGGAAAAAAAGCAGGAAGGGAGTGAGAGGAAAATGGGACAGCGTGGCACAAAGTCCATGGGAGGGTCATGGTAGCAGGAAAGGCGCCTCTTCTGAAAACTAGAGGCAAGAACAGGTCCTGCTGCAAACTGGAGGAGGAATGGCTGCCTGCTTTCACCATGAGAATTGCAAAAAATTTAGCTGCGCGGGCAATAATGTTTCAGTCAATCAAGTATGATAATAATAAAAGAAATGGGAATAATTTCAAGCCAATGTACAACTAAATGCAAATAAAAATGCATAAAGCCAAATATTACTCACCCATAAAAAAGAACAAAATAATGTCATCTGCAGTGACATGGATGGACCTAGAGAAGTTATACTGAGTGAAGTAAGTCAGAGAAAGAAAAAATGTCACATGCTATCACTTACTTATGGAACCTAAAGAAATGGTACAAATGAGCCTATTCACAAAAGAGAAGTTGTGTCACAGAAGCGGAAAACAAGCTTGTGGTTACTGAGGCGTACAGGCGGGGGTGGAGGGAAAAATAGGGACATTGGGATGACATATACACACTACTATACACGAAACAGAAAGTAATATGAACCTACTGCATAGCACAGGGAACTCTACTCAGTACTCTGTAATGACCAATACGGGAACAGAATCTAAAAGAGTGGATATATGTATATGTATAATGTATATGTATTATACAGTATACATGTAATGATTCACTTTGCAATATAGCAGAAATTGATACAACATTGTAAATCAACTAAACTCTAATAAAAAATTAATATAAAAATACATAATAACCAGTAAGGGGGAAACCCACAAAGTTAGATACAGAGATTCACATACAATAAAGATACAGTATGAAATACAGTGAAATAATATGTAGATAACTAGCAATACATTTGATAGTTATTTTGAAAATATTCTAAGTTAAGTGAAGAAGAAAACTAATTATTATCAAGGGAAACTATGTGCCAGACAGTGGCCTAGTTTTACAAATATCTTCTCATTTATTTTGGAGAAGGCAATGGCACCCCACTCCAATACTCTTGCCTGGAAAATCCCACGGACAGAGGAGCCTGGAACGCTGCAGTCCATGGTTTTGCATCACAATTGCATGAGGTATCACTTTCATTTTTTTTTAGCTTGAATAAACTGGCATTGAATTCAGAGTTATTAAGCAACAGAGCTAGGGTTCAAATTCATATCTGTGACTTCAAAATTCATGCTTTCATTACATTCAAAACTACTGTTGCTTTAGCAATGAAAGAGCATTCACCTCAGGGACAAAAAAAAAAAAAAAGCGCATCAACCTCAGAGACAAATAAACCAGAATTAATCTATTATTTCCACATCTTACTTCCTACATTGTCAGTTTTTGAGAGCATGGTCTGTGCTTTGCTCACCTTTGTGCCACTTAACACATGGCACAGTGCTCAAGTACGTGGAAGGGGCTCAGTAAGTGAGTATAGTATGAAGTCTTATTTCTTTGTGTCTATTGCAACATTCCCAGCAGGCTAAAATGAAAAATTACAAAAAAAAAAAGACAAATGAAAGAGAGAAAACAATTTTAAAGAAAAAAAATGTATCATGAGATGATTGTGTGCCATGTGCCAAGTTGCTTCAGTCGTGTCTGACTCTTTGTAACCCTTTCATTCTTCTGTCCATGGGATTCTCCAGGCAAGAATATTGGAGTGGGTTGCCACGCCCTTCTCCAGGGAATCTTCCAGACCCAAAGATGGAACCCACATCTCTTATGTCTCCTGCATTGGCAGGTGGGTTCTTTACCACTAGTGCCAACTGGGAAGTCCAGTGAGAGGACTAAGAAAGAACTAAGATGAAAAAGTAGTACAAGGCATAGTTCAGTCGCGCAGTCGTGTCCGACTCTTTGCGACCCCATGAATCACAGCACGCCAGGCCTCCCTGTCCATCACCAACTCCCGGAGTTCACTCAGACTCACGTCCATTGAGTCTGTGATGCCATCCAGCCATCTCATCCTCGGTCGTCCCTTTCTCCTCCTGCCCCCAATCCCTCCCAGCATCAGGGTCTTTTCCAATGAGTCAACTCTTCGCATAAGGTGCCCAAAGTACTGGAGCTTCAGTTTTAGCATCATTCCTTCCAAAGAAATCCCAGGGTTGATCTCCTTCAGAATGGACTGGTTGGATCTCCTTGCAGTCCAAGGGACTCTCAAGAGTCTTCTCCAACACCACAGTTCAAAAGCATCAATTCTTCGGCGCTCAGCCTTCTTCACAGTCCAACTCTCACATCCATACATGACCACAGGAAAAACCATAGCCTTGACTAGACGGACCTTAGTCGGCAAAGTAATGTCTCTGCTTTTGAATATACTATCTAGGTTGGTCATAACTTTTCTTCCAAGGAGTAAGCGCCTTTTAATTTCATGGCTGCAGTCACCATCTGCAGTGATTTTGGAGCCCAAAAAAACAAAGTCTGACACTGTTTCTACTGTTTCCCCATCTATTTCCCATGAAGTGATGGGGCCAGATGCCATGATCTTCGTTTTCTGAATGTTGAGCTTCAAGCCAACTTTTCCACTCTCCTCTTTCACTTTCAACAAGAGGCTTTTTAGCTCCTCCTCACTTTCTGCCATAAGGGTGGTGTCATCTGCATATCTGAGATTATTGATATTTCTCCCAGCAATCTTGATTCCAGCTTGTGTTTCTTCCAGTCCAGCATTTCTCATGATGTACTCTGCATATAAGTTAAATAAGCAGGGTGACAATATACAGCCTTGACGTACTCCTTTTCCTATTTGGAACCAGTCTGTTGTTCCATGTCCAGTTCTAACTGTTGCTTCCTGACCTGCATACAGATTTCTCAAGAGGCAGGTCAAGTGGTCTGGTATTCCCATCTCTTTCAGAATTTTCCACAGTTTACTGTGATCCACACAGTCAAAGGCTTTGGCATAATCAATAAAGCAGAAATAGATGTTTTTCTTGAACTCTCTTGCTTTTTCCATGATCCAGCGGATGTTGGCAATTTGATCTCTGGTTCCTCTGCCTTTTCTAAAACCAGCTTGAACATCAGGGAGTTCACGGTTCACATATTGCTGAAGTCTGGCTTGGAGAATTTTGAGCATTACTTTACTAGCATGTGAGATGAGCGCAATTGTGCGGTAGTTGGAGCATTCTTTGGCATTGCCTTTCTTTGGAATTGGGATGAAAACTGACCTTTTCCAGTCCTGTGGCCACTGCTGAGTTTGCAAGGGCTGTTTGGGTGATCTGTACATGTTGATAACAGTGAAAGTTCTATCATTGTCAGTGGATAAGAATAGCACATTCCTATGTACTATTCTATGCCAGATCCTAGTATTTCTGAGTGGGTGCACTCACAAAAGTCTAAACAGCATATTGTTGTCAATTAATCACTATCAAATATTCCAAAAATGTTTTGTTTTTCTCAAAACCTAGATTGAATTTTAAATTACATATCCATGTTCACACTGCAAATAATGATTTTTCCCTAAGTTGATTTTAACCCCTTTTCAGACTCCATTTGAGAAACCCAAAGAGCCCTCCTTTAAGAGCCAGAGTTTCACATATACAATTTTAACAACATGGAGTTAAGAGTTTGGAGGCAAAATAATGCATATTCTAACAAAATTTCACAGTTTTAGGTATCAAAGGAAATCATAATAAGCATAGTGCACAATAAGCAACATTTGCAAACTACACGTATGGAGCGTGGGTACATCTGGTAGAATACTTAATTTTGAATTCCATCTTTGTGTTATGCATCAGCATGTCAAATAGTACCAGCTATTTTAGTCACCCAAGTTAACAAAATATTTAAGTGCTTCACTCCAAGTCTATAACCAACAAAGCCCAAAACCAAAATCATAGGGAAATGCGATGGTATGTGCTAAAGTTAAAACACCAGATTTTATTCTTTCATTTAAAAATACTTTTATAAATGATAATTGCTTTTTTATTATATTCCAGCCAAAAAGAAAAAAAGAAAAGAAATAATGGCTTCAAATCCAACTAGCTAGAAGTTATTCTTATGAAACATAAGTGAACATCAACCTAGACATCTCTATTTGAATAAATACAGATAAATAAGAGACATAAATGACTATAACACAATGATTGCTCTAGGCATGTTTTAAAATTATTTAATTTTTGCATTTGATAGCAAAATAGAATTGAAATATAAAACATTATACTTTTGGATAAGTTTTTACCACTAAAATTAATAAAAGGGCTTCCCTGGTGGCTGGGTGGTAAAGAATTGCTTGCAATGCAGGAGATTGGGTTCTATCCCTGGGTCGGGAAGATGCCCTGGAGAAGGAAATGAAAACCCACTCCAGTATTCTTGCCTAGGAAATCCCATGGATAGAAGAACCTGGCAGGCTACAGTCCATGGAGTTGTTAATAGTCAGACATGACTTAGCGACTAAAACCACCACCAAAATTAATAAAAAACACAATGAAAAGAATTGAGTGGTTGGAATTATCATGGTTACTTTTTAAACTGTAGTTATGTTTTAAATACTACTTTTAGTATATTTTAACATACTTTTAAACACTACTGATTCATAATATGGAAAGCTAAGGAGATTCTCACACCAACACTTTCTCTTTTCATTTTTCATTAATTATATATTTTTTGGACTGTCAAAGTTTACATTCTGTCCCAGTTCTAATAATCCCCATATATGTTTTGTCTTAGTTTTATACTGAAATGAAGTGCTCATTTCCATTCCTTTCATCAAGCCGTCTGCATTCCTGAGTTCTCTATTTTAATTAATAGCCTAATGGAGAAATCTCAGCATCAAGTCATTTTTTAAGGAATGACTCAACAGTACTGAATTCTTTGGGACTAGCTGCCTCGTGCCTTCAGACTTAATGGACAGCTTTCATGGATGTAACATTCTCAGGTCTCACTTAGCCACAGAATCAGGCTTTTTTTTACTCCCTTGGGAGTCTGAGCGTTGAATGTTGCCATGAAGAAATCAGAAATCAGTCTTTCCTCTGATAGTTGCCAGATAGGAAAACACTATGTAGACTCTTTTATAGACTAAGAAACTGAGGATCAGGGAGGTTGCGTGACAAGTTGCTTCAGTTGTGTCTGACTCTTTGCAACCCCCTTGTAGCTTGCCAGGTTCCCCTGTTCATGGGATTTTCCAGGCAAGAATACTGGGAATGGGTTGCCATTCTATTCTCCAGTGGTATCTTCCCAACTCAGGGATATAATTTGTGTCTCTAATGTCTCTTGCAGTGGCAGGCAGGTTTTTTTTTTTTTTTTTTTTTTTTAATCACTAGCGCCACCTAGGAAGCTCCCAGAGAGGTTGCTGCTGCTGCTAAGTCATGTCAGTCGTGTCTGACTCTGTGCAACCACATAAGACGGCAGCCCACCAGGCTCCCGTCCCTGGGATTCTCCAGGTAAGAACACTGGAGTGGGTTGACATTTCCTTCTCCATGGCATAAAAGTGAAAAGTGAAAGTGAAGTCGCTCAGTTGTGTCCGACTCTTTGCGACCCTATGGACTGTAGCCTACCAGGTTCCTCTGTCCGTGGGATTTCCCAGGCAAGAGTACTGGAGTGGGTTGCCATTGCCTTCTCCGCCAGAGAGGTTAAGGGTCATATAATTTAATGAATGAGAAAACTTGAATCAGACAGTTGGTCGCTTGACTCCTTGAAGTTCATGATAGAATGTCAAGAAAAAGCTATGGACTTTATTATCCCCTATGAACAACATGCTTGAATGTGTCTCAGAAGATGGCTGTTCCTCACTTATTTCACCTGCTGTGCTGGAGTTCACAGTCCAAGTAATGGAGCGCCTGCGTTCCTGTGCATGGTTCATAGAATAACATTGCAAGTATTTTTTTTCCTCTTTAAGACATAAGACAAAATGTGTAATTATTCACAGTCACAAATTAAACTGAAACCTCAATGAAAAGATGAAACCTGAATACAATGAATATGAAACATCAAATATGTGTTTAAGGATGTGTTAGAAACAAATAAAGATGAGAATCAGTGAATGAGAGAAAGCTAAGATATATGAAGCCGTTCGCCAGCCACCCTTAAAAAACCGTAAGTAATTACAGGCATGGGAAGTGTTGAAATTACATTATACACATTTGAGCAAGTGGAAAATCCATACAATTCATTTCTGTATTATAAGATGAGATTTTAAGAAGTATCTGTTTGCCTGTCTAATGGTCCATTTTGCAATACGTGCCTTTGTAATCTCCAAATAAATTTACAAGTCTAGTATGCTATGATTATTTTCTATCTCTTTTCTAAAGTAAACTATGTATATGCAATTATAAAGGCAATGGAGTGTATGCAAAGTTAAGAAGGAGAGATTGTGATTAAAGGGGTGTCTTTCCTGGAAGGAAAGAAAAAAAGTAAATTTTGATAGTTTCAATCACAAGCAGAAAATTTATTTTATGATCGCTACTATAACATTTACTGCTACTGAAATTACATTGACTAACCAGATACTCCGGAGAAGGCAATGGCACTCCACTCCAGCACTCTTGCCTGGAAAATCCCATAGACGGAGGAGCCTGGTAGGCTGCAATCCATGGGGTCCCTAAGAGTCCGACACAACTGAGCGACTTCAATTTCACTTTTCACTTTCATGCATTGGAGAAGGAAATGGCAACCCACTCCAGTGTTCTTGTCTGGAGAATCCCAGGGATGGCGGAGCCTGGTGGGCTGCCATCTATGGGGTCGCACAGAGTCAGACACTGAAGTGACTTAGCAGCCACAGCAGCAACCAGATACTCCAGGTACATGTACCATGGCCACAAATTCTTGCCACTAGGTGGCAGTGGCGCCATCTAGGGTAGCCTAACCTCCTAACAATCATTTCATCCTGATTAATGTACCATCCCCTCTCCCTGTAGCATCTAGAGCTTGCCAACAATTAACACGTATCTCCCTCAGAATTCTTTAGTTTTTATCAAAACAGAATTGAATTAACAAAAAATTAATTAGACACCTATTCCTAAGAGCAATCATCTTAGAAATAAAATTTAAAGAAAGCCCTGTACACAACCACAGAATATTTGCTGTGTGGCTCTGTGTCCAATTGAGCTGGATTGCAATGTGTGAATTGAATCCAGTTTGTACAGATAGATACACTGCTGGGATGCTTAAATAGGTTTTGTCACCACTTACCATAATTTAGGTTACAAAATTACTCTGACATGCTTCACAAAGGCAGGATTCTGCACCTTCAGGTGAGTTTTAAACTCACTGCTTACTCTTATCAAGATGAGGATCACATTGGATCCTGATAATGAGCTCTGAAGCAGCGTTTCTCCTTGCAGAACCGTTACTTTTCAAAAATATGCTGAAGAAATTCTTGCTGGAGCCCTCTGCTTTTTCCTTTCCCTCCCAAGCCTATCCATGGTTCAAAACTGTCACCCCTGTTGCAAGTACGCACTAAGACTCAGTGCTTCTCAGAAACATTGTCATCTGTCAACCTCACTAATCCACTTCCTCTTCTGACACTTCATTAGTAGGCGAGATTCTTTTTTTCCATGCATTCATTTAAGATACCCTATTAAGTAAGTCAGTACTTTTTAAATCTCTTTAAGATCCTTCTTAAAGAAGCTTCGCTCTCTTATCTTTCATTATGCATCAATATATTTCAATGCAGAGAGAAGAGACTTTTTAAAAACTTCTATAGGTAACTATCATGTCTTCATACCTTAATTAACATCAAGTCCTACAAAAAGTGCCTGTATTCATTCAACAAGGAAAAAATGCTTTCCTCATTACTGTAGTCTGAGATTGTATTCAACATGTCTATTTCTGCATCATATTTTTTAAATGAAAAATGATCCATGAATTTAAAAAGAAAAAAAGCTATAAAGTATCAGTAACCAGAAAATATAGGGAGTTTGACAGTAACGAAAAAACAGTCAAGAGCTGCCCTGACTTTAAGTCGTCTGCAAACTGTTTTCTTTTAAATGGTTGCATGATGAACACAAGTGATATTTCTGGGTCTTGGCACATCAAACTACCCACAGATGAAAGATGACTTAATTGCTTTGACCACAGTCCGAGTCAGAAGAGCTCAGTTGGCAAATATAAAAATAGCCTGGTGCCATGTGCATTTGAGTAAGGAGTGATTTCATTTCAGTGCCCAAGTCTAGGTAACAAAGCAACCCACGGGTAGTGAAACACACCTTGCAAGTAGCAGCCTCAGTCCCTGACTAGACTATCTAAGGTTGCAGCGGACACCTTGATCTTGTCAGCTCCCTCCTTATGCATAGGAAATAGCACTGTCAGCACAGAGCTTCCGAATTCAGATCACAATATATCGAGAGTTTATGTCTTTAGAGGTTAAGCACTTAAGCATTCACAGAGATTTGTTACCTGAACCATTACTTTTAAATAACCTCCTAAAAACCTTTTAATAATTAACTATTATTCTAAATATCTGCAGTTGCTGTTAATAGTTTCAGTTGCTTCTCATAATTTCACCTAACAAAGTATTTTCAATCAACAGTCACAGCACAGTGAGGCTTGCTGTATTTTAGACTTTACTACACAGCAGCCTAAATAAAGTAAAAATATATAGAAGAAGAAAAATATGACACGAAGAATAGGAAATTTCTCTAGGCCTTGTATTAAATGTGATTCCACAGCAAGTAATGGTAAGACATGGACTATACATGCCATTTCTTCTAACCCATTATCTTTGAGATGATGTTACTTTCATATTTTCTAAACTTTATAATATAAACTGCAAACTTAATTCAAGGGGAAAAAAATCTGCTATCACTGATTACCATAGCCAGGATCACAGACATTTAAATCAAAAGTCACCTGAGTTGGAAAAGGTTTAAGTTTTTTCAATAAATTATTTTTTATAATGACTATAAAGTTATATAGTACATAGAGGCGAGCTGAAGCTACATACTTTACTATACCTGAATTGCGAGGAGTACTTTCGGAGACATAAAAGCTGACAATCAGACATCTGAGTGCGACTGGAAAATAGCAGCCCCTGAAAGATTAAAGTGTGAATTTTAGTAACCTCAGAGGCAAAACTATTGTTCTTTCACTTTTGAACCAGGAAACACAATGGGCAAATGATAATACAAATACATGCAAGGAGATCAAAGGTTAAAGTCAGACCCCCAAATCACTTTGTCAAATCTGGAATGAGAATTCTTGCCCCACAACAATCTATAATTGTTCTGCTCTTTCAAAAGAGTTCTGTGATCATGCTAAAAGGAAAGTATAAAATGGCTCAATTTACAAAGTAAAACTGACTCATTCTTTACTGAAATTCAATAAAGCCACTAACATTGTAATATAATCATATACAATATGTAAGTAACACATTATATATATCTTTAATATCATAAATTTTCTTCAAAAATTTAATTCTCTCAGTTGGTAAACAATCTGCCTGCAATGCAGGAGACCTGGGTTCAATCCCTGGGTCGGGAAGATCCCTTGGAGGAGGACTTGGCGGAGAATCCCCATGGACAGAGGAGCCTGGCGGGCTACAGTCTGTGGGGTTGCAAAGAATCAGACATAACTGAGTGACTAAGCACAGCACAGCACATCTCTGGTTAAGTAAAGATATATATTGTCACTAAATATCACTATTATTTTTAAAGGCATTCTGGATCCAAACAACATGAAAGAAATGGTTTTAGGTAATAAAACATCAGAAGCAAAATTACAGAAAGCAAGTGTTTAAAATCAGGAAAATCACTCTTAACATTCTAAAAATAATAATTGATTTATTATTATTATTTAATTATAAATTTATTATTTAATTTTAAAATAAAAAGAGAATGAATAATGATGCAAACAACCTATAGGATATAGTAACACTTTCATTTAATCATTTATTGGTAAGTTTTTATTTCTTAAAAAAAAAAAAAAACTCATGCATGACAGACAGTAAATATCTGTCACCCATAATCTTTATCAAGCTATTTAAAATAACTCGTGAAAAACCCTACCCTTGAATTTCAAATCTTAGTTCCCAGAGAGAACAAGGGTTTAACTGTTCTGTAAACTTCTTTCAGATTTTAAAACACATTTATTTTTAATTGAAGGATAATTACAATATCATGTTGGTTTCTGCCATACATCAGCATGGGTCAGCCATAGATATACATATGTTCCCTCCCTGTGTGAGTCCACGTTTTTTTAATATAAAAATGACTCTTTAGATTCTCTGTCTTGGTTTTTCAACTTAATTATGCATCAGAAATGTTTTTCCAGGTCAGTGTATATAAAGATTGACTTCATTTACTTTTTATAACCACATACTATTTTACAGAATGAAGAAACCATCATTTATTTAATCATTTGCTTACTAAAGAACATTGTTTCTTATTTTTTGCCATTTCGGAAAGCACTTATACTATTTCTATAGTACTTATGCCATTATTTCTGTAGGATTGGTTCTTAGGCATCAGACTCAAAACCGCCTGCTCAAAAAGATTATACTGATTTTCACTACAATCATTTCCCTTACAGGTCTATGTATTATTATTATTTTTAAATTTTGCCTATTTAAAATTGCTTTAATTTCTATTTTCCTTTGATTAAAGATTTTGAACATCATTTTATTTCACTATTTTTTAAAATTTTAATTTATCATTATTATCTTTTTGGCCATGCCTTGCAGCCAAAAAAAGGGATCCTTTAGTTCCCCAACCGGGGATTGAACCAGTGCCCCCTTCATTGGAAACATGGAATCTTAACCACTGGACTGCCAGGGAAGTCCCTGAACATCTTTTAAAATCTTTTTTCTTCTAGAAATTTATATTTTTTCTATTAATTGACAGATTACATTATCTTATTTTTCTATTAGATATCTTCTTCTTGTTTTGTAGAAGTTCTTTGTATATTTGATGTATCTGCTATTTGTTTTTACAGAACAGGAATTTTAATTTTTAATGTGTAGTTAAATGTGTCAAACTTTCTCTGTGTGAGTGTCTGAATTTTTGCCTTGCTTAGGAGAACTCCACTGTAAATCTATACAAAGCATCTCTATCAATAGTATTATCATCAGGGTACCCTTATGCTTTTCTCAGTCCACAGAGAATTGATGTAACTCTGATTCTAGTAAAATAATAAAACAAAATTTAAGTAGAAATTATCTTCAAATACTTAACAGGATAATAAATATTGCCTGGGGGCAATAAACAGAGGATGTTTAAAAAGAAAAATAATTCAGACAAATCCGATTTTCTTTCTTGATAAAAATAACAAAATTAGTGGGTAAGGGAAGAGAAGGTGTGTAATATATTTAGACCTTGGACATAGATTGTCTCTATAAGTCTTTCATAAAAAAATAATTAAAATTGACTTCGAAGTGAGTACTGTCTGCTGCTGCTGCTAAGTCACTTCAGTCGTGTCCGACTCTGTGTGACCCCATAGACGGCAGCCCACCAGGCTGCCCCGTCCCTGGGATTCTCCAGGCAAGAACACTGTCAACTGAATTGAAAACTGCCTGATGGACCAGCAGCAACAGAGATAATAAGAGCACTGACCTATCCAGTGGTGGGAAGGGAAGAAACAAGGCCCACACTAAGACCAGTGATAGATCCAATTCAGGAAGTTTTTACGTTAATGATCAAGACAGAAGAAAGAAAAATGATGTACTCATTAACTTAACGAATGTCACTCAGTTGAAAAGCATGGCCCACACATTTGAAATCTTTAAAATAGAAGCTTGTGGTGGGAGACAGAAACACAGGGGAATAGCCAAGTCGGAACTGACCTTGAACCAAATCCATGGCCATTTCTCCATCCATGTACCAGTTAGTGCCATCAAATCACTCTATGGTGCCCACTTTATAATTGGCTAGGGGCAAACTCATCCATTCAAGATCCAAGGAAGAGAACCAGGACTCCCAGGTAGGGCAGTAGGGATATTCAGGACAGGGGAGAGCAGCGGAGGCAAAGGGCAGTGGTGTGGGAACATAAAAAGTCCAGCACCTGCGACTCCTACTTCCACGAGCTTCCAAAATGGCTCAGCAGTGAAAGATGCTCTAAAATCTCCCAGCACCTGAAAGCTGTGATTTAAAAAAAAAAAAAAAAATTAAATAAAATGCAAGCCAATAATGATAATTAAAGGTGATTGGACTGGTCTAGATGACACAAAGAAGCATAATAAAGTGCTAACATTAAATTCACATGACATTTTAGTGTGTACAAAATGCTTCCACATCGTTTCCTTTGATTGATACCCAGAGGAGGTCAGAAAAGGCATAATGAATAGATCCATTTTTCTGCGGAAGCTAAGTGGGATCAAGAAAACTGCCAAAGATTACACAGTTACTCTTCCCAGGGTCTGCTATTTCTATTCTACCGACTCATACCTCTTATAGTGATTCACAGACAACTGCAATCAAGTTTGAACATGTGTAAAAATTGTAATTCAAATACTTTTTTACTTTTTATTGTTTTATTTATTTTGGCCACATGGCTTGTGAGATCTTAGTTCCTTGACCAGGGATCAAAAAAGTTCTTTTTAAAAGAAAAGCAAAGTGCATCTTCATAAGACAAGTAAATTTCCACCAACACCGAAAACATGCATCTCTTGGTCTTTATTCTGCATAACTCCCTTTCCTCAGTCTTCCTTCTTTCTATTCTTTCTTCCTTTTCCTTCCTTTTTGTCCCCAAGACCCTTATTCTCAAAAACACTAGGAATATGGGAAGTAACTCAGGGGAGTAAGGATTTTAATGTACATGAATCACAAACAACCTTCCTGGGAAAACCTCAACTTCTTATCTTTGAAGGCAATGGGAATTTTTGTTTTCCTTAAGTACCTAAGGCCTGAAAGAAAGTAAAAGTGTTACTTGCTCAGTCCTGTCCAACTCTTTGAGGACCCATGGACTGTAGCCCACCAGGTTCCTCTGTCCATGGAATTCTCCAGGCAAGAATTTGTAGTGGATAGCCATTCCCTTTTCCAGGGGATCTTCCCAGCCCAGGAATGAACCTGGGTTTCCTGTATTGCAGGCAGATTCTTTATCATCTTAGCCACCAGGGAAGCTCAACTCTTATGTCACTTTAGGACTAACTTTCATTTCTCCCTGCCTCTTGGTAACATCTGTTCTCAACAAGGGCAATGCTGGACAATAGACAGATATCCTGGTATTCCTGCCAATGGCATTGTAGCAAATGATGCCCCCCTTCATGCCCCCAAATGAAGTATTTCATCGGAGGAATGTTACTTTTATGTTAAGACACTCATGTCATGATGCCTTGTTTTAATACTTGTTTAACACAGAAAATATAGCACAAATATATGTGTATGTGTATGAACATGTGTGTGTGTGTGTGTGTGTGTGTGTGTGTATTTCTAAGTGGGCAGCTCAAACAGTACCATTTTAATCCAAATACCCTAATAGAAAAACCAAGTTAAATGTTTCTTAAACATAAGTTAAAATGATTATATGCAGCAATACCGCATTGCTAGAATAGATCAAATGACCTCATCGAAAATGTTTGAGAAGGTGTCAAACTTATCCATGTTAAGTTTAAAAATTTCAACTGTGAAAAGCTCTCTAGCTAACCATCTGTTTATCTTGTTCCTCCTATATATAATCAAATTTCTTTCAAACAGGAAGGCTTACATTGACAGAGTAAATGAGTCCAAATATTTGGCTTAATAGAGCTTCACTTTAATTAATCAAATAAAATTAATCTTTCAACTGAAGTGAAGTTTACATTTGTCTGTTTGATCTACAATATTTTTGAAGGATACTCATAATATTTTGTACACTACAAAAAGCATATCTACTTTCATTTGTATTTCAAGCAGCTGGCCTGGGCATATTATCATAGATGAGAAATGTTCTTAATTGGGATATCATCTCTTTACTGGATTTTGATCTTACTTACACAAGGGAGCAGGGCTTGCAAAAATACATTTTAGAAATATTTTAATTTGCAAACGTGTTAGGTATCCATGGTTCTATTATGTGCATTAAATTTTTGGAAAACAATTTAGCTTAGATGACATTTCAGGCTCAGAAAGCCTAAATTAGACATTCTGAAAGATTATGAGTTGAGAAGACTGTTCAAGAAAGTGAGAGGCTATTGAGAAAAATGGAGCAGATTCTTTACTGATGTTGATTAGTAAAATTTGATGAGGCACTAGGAGAATTTGTTTCAACACAGCATCATCTCACAGTAGTCTCCTTTCTATCATATTATATGGTAAGCATAACCCAGAAAAAGTTTTAAAAAGACAGCTGCTTTTAATAAATAAACCCATACTTAACAAGAAATGCTTTGGTGATTAAAATATCCCTGTAGTAATTCAGAAATTGCTTTTCACTAGTCAATTAATACCTGAGAGCACTGAGATATTTATAAAGTTACAGTATCTTTTGCATAAAATAACTGGTTCAAATCCTGATTTAGAAATTAATCTGGGATTTAATTTCTTCCATCAAATTATGTATTGATGATAAATTAAAGAATCATATTTTATCACAAGTCCCTAGAATAATAACTATATCCAAATCTATAAAAATGATGTGTGTAAATATAGCATACAGACTTCTATTCACAAATAATTAGCTTCCGGGATTGTGTCTGACAGTCTTTAATGATCATAAATTTCCAGCTCATCTTTTATCGTCGCAATCAATTTATCACTGAAATAATTTTTGAGGCGTAAAATAAAGTGTCTCTCATATTTGAATACTTCATTCTCAGTATTTAAGTATGTTGTCATCCATCGTTACGGTCTCCTCACGGCCAGGAGATGGCGCTGTGGGTTTTAAATCTCAAAGCTAAAACCCAAAAGGCAGAATTGAGCCCTTTTCAGTTTGTTTCTTCTTAACTCGTGGACATCAAGTCCTAAAAGTGTTCACTTTTTTCAGGCCAACAATTTTTCTGCCCCCCCCACCACCAAAATCGAACGTTTTCCAAGATTCGAAAAGATAAACGCATGTAACAAAAATAAGAAATATCAACCTCTAAGGAGCGCGACTGAGTATGTCCAGGTAACCAAGAAGGCAGTGAATTTTCAGAAACTCTTTTCACTGTTTCCCTTTATCTGCGTATCCTGCCCTACCGCTGGAGTCCCAGCAGTGCTATACCACGCCTCTCCCCTTAAAAGTCACCTGGAAGCCAGGTGAGCCCTTCGCTAGGACCCTGGGGACCTGCCTGAGCGTCCGCCTGGGGCGCATCCTCGAGCCGAAAAAGCTGCTTGTCTTGGGGCGGGGGGAGGAGGGAGCGGTGTTTGAGCGTTTCCCTTCAAAGTTTGTTCACACTTAAGCCAGCTAGTCGCCAAAGAGTGGTGAGGATCAACCTCTTTTCTTTAAAATAGATAAAGAAAAGGGGAAGAAAATCTTCACGAAAGAACTTTATATCAACAGGTTTCTGCTTTTCCAAGGTCGAAGTCCTTGGAATTGCCAAGTACTTCAGACCTAAGGCTGGGGACCTTGGCGCGCTGCCAGGGCTGGTCCACCTCCCACGGCCCCTGCTTCTTCGCGGCCGTCCTCCGCGTCAGCCCCGCCAATCCCAACGCACACGCGGACATATAGCATCTCTTCGCACTGAGCTTTGGGGGACCTAGCTAAGAGGGTAAGAAAAGACTGATGAATAAACAAACGGGGGCCGAAAGGCTTGACTTCTGGAGCTCGGTGGGTTTGAAGCTCTCCGCCACCAAAGTCGATCCTGCGTTCCCGAAGCCGGCGGGGCGCAGGATGACTACCCTCAACTGTATTGGCTTCAAACCGACCTAAGAGTTACCAAACAGCGCCGAGCAGGCGAGGGGAGCCGGTAGGCATATGCAAGTTCAAGGTCAGCGTGCCTCTGATTGGGGCTGAAGAGCGGCCAAGAATGTGAGGGCCTGAAGCGCTGGGGAAGCGCCCTGCCAGTGCGCGCTGTGGACGAGGCGGAGGAGGGCTCGGAGCCCCAACACCCTGGCGGTTTCCCAGGAGGACGTTCCGCTGGGGTCACCGTGGTCGCGGCCTGATGCAATGTCCAAGGCTGGGCTCCTCCGCCTCGAGGGCAGCGCAGCCCCAGGCAGTTTCCATGGCTCTAGGGAATTTGCTTTTCCAAGCAGCTCCCAAGCAAAAGTTCGTGACATTTTGGGCAAACTTTGCTTTTTACCTTCTAGAATGTCCTCAAATAGATAAACGAAAACACATTCACATAAGTACAATTCTCCCTTTCAGAAAACACAGATACTTAAATCCCAGTATTCTAGGGTCCTCCTAACTTTTAAATCTTGATAAATAATAAGCTGTTTATCACGGCTATAGAAGTAACAAAGAGGAGCTCCTGGCTTTGCTCTTAAATGATGGATTCGATTGTGTTCCGTTCTGATTTTATTCAGGTTCCTATTTCAAATTACAAGCAAGTATTAGTGAAGATGATCACCAAGAAATATAAGTACGACCTAAAAAAAAATCAGTTTGGTCTGAAATTCAGTAGCCCTGTCATTTCAATGCGGGGTGGCTTGTTAAGTGTTTAAGCGTCCTTTCAAAGCCGTAGGTGTGTTCCTTCCTGCTGAAACAAAACTGTATTCATCTTTGCACAACATGCGCTGGCGTCTGTAAATTTGGTATGCAACACTCGGCCAAGAATGCTCCCTGTCCGGATATGTGTCTGCCAAACCGCACCGCTGGCCCGCCAGGCCAGCACCAAGGGCACGCTGCTGGGGTGTCCCTGGACGGCGCCCACCCCGCTGTCTGGACCGCGAGGGGGCCTGAGCTGCCACCACCTCGACTGGGCAGAGGGAACAGTTCCCTGCGTTTCCTGTCCCTCCACTGCTTCAGTAACTCACACTGATCTCTGAAACTGCAGAGTCAAGAGGATTTAGCTTCCACCGTTACAT
>SJXQ01009486.1:0-129956 GCA_006408695.1 Aepyceros melampus | reverse complement strand
CTACGCGCACAGCCCCTCGGTGCGGAAGCTCTCCAAGATCGCCACGCTGCTGCTCGCCAAGAACTACATCCTCATGCAGGCGCAGGCCCTGGAGGAGATGCGGCGCCTCGTCGCCTACCTCAACCAGGGCCAGGCCATTTCTGCCGCCTCCCTGCCCAGCTCCGCGGCGGCAGCGGCCGCGGCCGCTGCCCTGCACCCGGCGCTTGGCGCCTACGAGCAGGCGGCCGGATACCCGTTCAGCGCCGGGCTGCCCCCGGCCGCCTCCTGCCCGGAGAAGTGCGCCCTGTTCAATAGCGTCTCCTCCAGCCTCTGCAAACAGTGCACGGAGAAGCCTTAAACATCCCTTCCACCCATCCACCACCACCCCGCCCCGAAAAACACCAGACCGACCCCAAAGCTAGAGGACAGTGCACAGCTGCTCACCACCCCTTTTATTTGGTCCTCTCGTAGTTGTGAAACACTTGCAGAACAGACAAAGCGGAGGCGAGAACTGAGAAGTATCAGAGACACTCGGGACTTCTAGCCTCTACAACCCCAGAATCTTGGTCTTTGGGGTGGGGAGTGAGGTGGAGTTGGTATGGAGGATAGATGTCTTTATTTTTTCCTCGGAAAAGTGGCAACTTTGGTGGCAGCTTAGACCGCGAGGAAGCAGTTTGCCTTTAAGGTTAAAACACAAGTTGAGAAGTAGTCGTTATTAAGCGTGGAAGGTATTCCAGGGCAAAATAGTAATCCTACTGATAATTGTGAATTTGGCTAGTGCTGAGGGGGGAAGGAGGAGTCCGGGGTTGGGTGGCTTGTGGAATGGAATATTCATTCAGACAAATCAGAAAGGGCACTTGAAAATAAATTTTGATTCTGGCCAGGAGAAAAACTTGAAATGTAGATTTATTTAAGTGGAAAAAAAAAAAAAACAGCAGAAAGAGACACGTTGCTATGAAAGACTTGTATTTTTTATTGTCTCTGAAGTTTAATCCTGTGAAAATGCTCAAAAGTTTTGGCAAGAGTGATATTAAAAAAACTGACTGTGGCTGAAAGAAATTGCATTTAAAAATATTTATGTGCACCTTGTTACTTTCCACTCTGCAATGATGTATTAACGATTCATGGTATTTATTTGTTATTCATCAATGACCCTTCCACATCAACAGTATTTATCATGTGTTAAGGTCATGGGGTCTTATGTGCAGATTTTTTTAATGCCTCTAAAATTCTGTTTTATAGATTAACTTATATTGTGTGCCAAGTGTTTAAAAGGGTTTATTTGCCAACAAGTATGAAGAGACATATTGATGTATCTGAGCTGCTTAGGTTTATCAAAGGTCACCTGGATATCTTCAGTTGCATCATCCCTGTATTTAAATTGAGCTTTAATAAATTGCTTCAGTCCAAAAATTACAGGAAAGGTGTATTCTTAATTAATGAATGAATTGATCTCTTTTTTTTTTTCCCAAAAGGGGACTCTTTTGCATTCTAAAAAGGAAAGACATCACAGCAATAGATCCTATAAGTAAGAACATGCTAAACAAATACTTTTTCCAGGCTGTGCTGTGCATTTTTAAAAGGTCTAATTTAATTGCTTTTAATATATGTGTACATATATAAGTTATTTTAACTGTGGAGAATTATTTAAGTTGAAAGACTGGTTTGATTTGCCTATGGTGTGAAATTCTTTGTTATTTTTCTAAAAAACAATTAAAAGGAAATAAAATAAAACTAAGGAAGAGCAAGAAGCTATTTACCCAAAGCAAGCTTTCAGTTTTAGTTTGCATGGCTGTTTGCCTGCCTTTCTAGCCTATGAAAATCTTTTGCATTCTAAAAAGGAAAGACATCACAGCAATAGATCCTATAAGTAAGAACATGCTAAACAAATACTTTTTCCAGGCTGTGCTGTGCATTTTTAAAAGGTCTAATTTAATTGCTTTTAATATATGTGTACATATATAAGTTATTTTAACTGTGGAGAATTATTTAAGTTGAAAGACTGGTTTGATTTGCCTATGGTGTGAAATTCTTTGTTATTTTTCTAAAAAACAATTAAAAGGAAATAAAATAAAACTAAGGAAGAGCAAGAAGCTATTTACCCAAAGCAAGCTTTCAGTTTTAGTTTGCATGGCTGTTTGCCTGCCTTTCTAGCCTATGAAAATCCAGAAAACCTTTTTTAAAAAATGGAGTCCTGCTATTTTCCACTCCTTGCAGATAATACAAATTCAGTTTGTCAGGTTGGATGGTGAGTGGGGAGTTGTGATGGATCTCTTGGCGGGTTTTGGATGTGTAAAGAATGATATATATATATATATATATTAAATAGGTCAATCAGACTATGACAGCTATGTACGACCATTTGTATGTGTATCTATGTCAGAAAGAATCTTTATTAAAATATTTTGATCAAACATCTTATTATGCTGTGCTTTGTGGAAGGAGCCATCACCTCTTTTCTGTGTAACTCTTTGCTTGAAAGGTAACAAAAAAGAAAGGAGTTTTAGAGAAGGTGAAACTAAAGTTCTGTCAGGGATATGCAATTAGGAGCAGCCCTAGTTCACTTGTTTACTTGTTAAAAGAGGATGGCTGGGCCTGGTCATTGGAGGAGAGAGAAATGGGGTCAGTGGTGAGACATAGAGGAGGTCTAGAGCTCCTGTCTGCTGGCATGAACTTTGAAGGCCCTTCTCTCCCTGGAAATCTTTTCCCACTTTGTATGGCATTGTTAACTAGCAGTGCCAAGGCCCATCAGAGAGACAAAGTTTCTTAAAGAGTTTTTATTTCAAAAATTTCTATCTCCAACTTCCAGAAAGCCAAGGAAAACAGATGAATTTGGATTCTGTGAGGATGAATTCTATTGTGGCTTCCCCCTTTTTTGTGTGACTGAAGAGTCAACCAGGTTGAATGATATGTGTAAACAATGTCCATAGAGATTTTTACAATGTACTAGTGTTGCTTGTTAATGAGATTTGTAGGGGCTATGTTTGGATTGGGTTGGGCGTTGATTCTATTAAAGAATGGCTGTATAGGCTTGTATTTGGACTTTCCTAATGCCCTCACATTTAGAAGGTTTTATTTTTATTGTGGTGAAGGTTATAGAGATGGTGGTAGTGAAGTTAAGAGTGTTTCCTCTATAGGCAGTTTGCTGATTGCGTTTTTGGTCTGTATAGTCTCAGCTCATAATGATATCCCTAAATGCCATCAAACTTAGCAGGGGGTGAGGGAGGATATTTTCTGCTCCACTTGCCATCAAAAAAGATTAATCAGAACCTGTAACTTTTCAGAAAACATCACAGCAAAGGGCCTTGAAGCTGAAGCCCTCCCAGTCTGGGAGTGGGGGTTGAGGGAGGGAAGAGACCAGGGCAGCCCCCAGGCAGGAGAAGACCCGTCTCTCAGCATTTACCAGACAAAGCCTGGGTGCGTCTAATTATGATTATTAAAACAATTTCCATGACGATGTCTAATATTATGTTAATTTGAAAACAACTGTGTATGAAAACTGTCGACTATAATACCTAAATTCATTTAATGAAACACATCGTTAAGGCAATTAAACCTCCTGGATGTGATTAAGAAACATAATTACGACACTGTTCTGCGCCATAATTGGGTGTCTTTAATCAAGGGGTAAAGTGCTCAGCAACACAGCCATTAGTTTGTATTGTTCTGGCCTGGCTGTCCATCATTCTGATTAGGAATTAACCAGAGTCACCATCAGTCGATTTTTTTTTTTTTTCTATTTTGCGTGTTAACATTGTAGAGGACATATTTGTTGCAGGTTTTACTGCTTAATATTTCTCATTATTAAGAGGACCTCCTTAATATACTCTCTCTGTAACTTCTGAGATGTTCAACTCTGATTAGAAATAGTACAAATAAGAGATCTTGAACTTCAAGGGAAAAAGAAATACTCACCCTCCTCTTATTCCTTTAAATACTCAGTCTCCAAACTTTGTCCTGAAAAAACTGGAAATGGATGGGGGTGGGGGAAAGGAGAGGATACATGTCAGACAAATATAAGCAATTATGCAAAGTAACAGGGTTAATAATATTTAGTTTCATTTTGATAATTTCAGACACATAAATTCTCTTTCCAAATACAGGAGTTGACCAGTGCTGAGTTCTAGGAATAAATGGGGGACATCTGAAAGGAACAAGAGAGGACTTTTCGGTAATTTACTAGGTGGAATTTCCCACCCTCAGCCAATCTTTGTAAAGTTTCTTCAGCAGCACTTTTTAGGGATGGAAAACCACTGACTGAAGAAACAATTCTTCCCCCACCTGGCAAAGCCCTGGGCCGCTTTCCGAGGACTCCTGTATTTTCAGCCCAGGATGGAAAGGTAGTGCACACACTTCTGGCCCCACATGTCTTCCCATTGCGCAGCATCCAGTTCAGGACTGGGTGACTGAGCACCAAGGGGTCAGGGTGATTTTGCTGAAATGCCCTTGGGCCAGAACAGAGACCCTGGCCCCTGAAACGGCGGCGTCTATCAGAGTACTTCGGTCAGCTTCAGACTTGCATCCATCCACTGCGCCTTGGGTGCTTCTGAGGGGAGTGCACCGCCCGAAGGATCCCAGCTGCTTGAATTTCTTAGGGAATTGACTGTAGGCCGAGTCAGTGAGCGAGGAACCAAAATCTCACTTGGCCTTTTATTCCACCGGTTTCCTTCTCTAGTTTCTAACTTCAATATTTTTCTCTAATTTCGAATTCCTATTTAGATGCCATCTCCAACTTGACTTTGGGCACCTACAGGAATGAAGCGCTCTGGGGCTCTTCCTGGACTCCTTCCTATAGGACTCGAAATGATCATCTTCGGAAAGCTCACTAGTTACACCCTCCTCTCTCTGTGGTGCCCGTAAGTTGTGTGCGCGCGCGCATGAGTGTGTGTGCGCGCGCTTGTCTGAGCGAGCGCGCAACGATGCGCTCTCCTTTTCTGCAGCTGGGCATCTCTTCTAAGACCCCGTGCTGCGCTTAAATTTTTGCACCCTCCTGTCGCACCCAGCACCATCCTTCCTGCCAACAGTTCATTCGGAAGGGCCAAGGCTCACCGGTTCCCGTCTCCGCGCGCTCTTGGCCCTGACGCCGGAACCGAACCTTTCTCCGCGCCCGGGACCCTGAGATTGTTCCAGCCTGAGTGGCACTGACTTTTCCAATGTAATGACTTATGAAAGATATAATCATGTGTTAAATTGAATCCTCCGTTTAACTGTTAATGGTGTGCTCTGGGCACATTTACGTATTAGATGCTATGGTAACTAATTACCACTAGGAAAAAGGATAATACACTTCCCAGACTTTGAAAAATAATGATGAGAGATCACTTCCCAGTTCGCAACACACAGTGGCGGCTCTGCCGGCCGGAGACGCACTGAGCGGAGACTCCAGCGTGTTCTGGTGACAGGTGGGAAGGTAATGAATCCTGCCCAGAAGAAGCTCCTTAGTAAAAAAGCTTTGATGAAAATCTAATGCAGTGGGGAAGCGGGGGGATGGGCTGGGACAACCAGACATCGTTGCCTCTAAACAGAATTAAATTGCAAAATAAACGTCAGAAACAAAAGTATTCTTTTAATTACAACGCAGGTCAGACTAAATCACTTGCCAAGCAACTTTACATGAATGAACACTTTTTTGTTGTGTGGGCACCATAAATGAGTCCCGCTTCTTCGAGCTCTGCCTTGGCGCTTACAAAGTTGGATGCCCCTGGATCTGCCAAGCCAATGAGCTCCGGGTTAAAGTTGGCCTTTTAAGTCAGACATTGGGCACAAGAGAAGGAAACAGGAGAGAAAACCAGGAAAAGGTAACTTAAGAGAAAAAAAACAGTTTCAGGACAGGAGTTTTCTTCTCTCCCTGCCGGATCTCTGGCTTTTCTGATCAGTTATCTGTGGTTACCAGAACCAGGGTTCTGTAGACTGTGAGAAATAATCAGGTGTCTGTTTCGCCCCAGGGCCAGGGTCAGTGTTTGTGCTGGGGACCCGAGAGGGCAGGAGGAAGGAGGGAGCGGCTTTCCCGAAGGCCGGCCCAGTGTTGCAGACCAAATGATGTCCACAACGTGTGCCACTGCGCTGCGCTGCTCCGGCTGCGCCCGGGGAGGGATTTGGGCTCCACAGCAGGAGAGCATCCCTGGACTGGCTGTCGTTCTGGGCCCCTCCTGTAGGGCGCAAGGCCATTCAGCCCCCAAGTTCCTAGGGACAGAAAGGGAACTTCGAGGGCTCTGCCTCAACTGTTTCGAGGGAAGGCACTTGGATCGGGGTGCCCCTTGCACCTGCCATGGCCTAGTGAGTTCACCGGAAGATTCCCGGTTTATAAGAAGCGCCTGCAGCCCAGCCAAACCCCTGAATTCTGTGAAAAAGCACCTCAGTTTTAAACCCCAAAGAACGTCATCTCTTCCCAGCCAAGCAAAGAAAATTAGCTCGCTTTCCCTGAAGCCCTATTTTGGTTAAATTCTACCACTTTTCCTAAATGACTTAACATAATCCAGGAGACTTCTGGACTATTGCAAAACTATCCACCCCCTAAGTGCTTGTGAGTGTGCATATAGGACCTTCTTGTCCTTTACTGTATGTCCCCTCCTTCCGACAGTACAGAAACACAGACTAGGGAGCTTTGGAAGAGAAATGACTGGGCTGGGAAGGCTAGACTGCAAACGGAAAAGGGATTTTGCAGTTACCACCCACCCCCAGACCTAGCTTCCAATATGTGATGGACAAGCCTATCTTAGAAGTTACCAGGACGCTCTGATGGGGAGTTGGCTTTAATTATGCACAATGTGATATCATTTTCCTTCCCAGATTGGGAAAGAGTTAATTCTTTCCCAAAGACCATAGTTGCCCTTGTCTTTTCAACCGATTCAGAGATGCAATAAAATATGAAGCAAATTTATGATCTGTTTCAAGCATTTTATTGCTGTATTTTTAAATTCATATATGCACATATAAGAACTATGATCTGTGAATAATTTGAAATGCTACACTAGAATGATACATTTTAGATAAAACATAACCATATCTTTATATAATTGCCTTAGATTAAAATAAAAAAGAAAAATAGATTTCTAATGTGGACCAAACTGAAAAACTAATGACAGCCATAAACTGCTAACCAACCATAAATTAACATCTTCATCAAATGCTAAAATCGTATCAGTGGTTATATAAAGCAATTATTATTTCTCTTTATAAGTTTTAGAATAAAGTTCAGGGATATTTAAAGGACCCATTATTTACAAATGCTTCCCAATTTTAAAGATTTCATAATTTTATTAGGAGGATGGTTGCAACTCAAATCTGCTATGTTAATAGGGATGTTTAGAGATGAGAATTTAATTTTAGACATAAAAATGCTTCATGGCCTAACCTCATTCTATGCATTTACTCTGCTCTGGCAATTATTGAAGAACTTGGTGTAAGGATTTCTTTGTTAATATCCTTATATCCTCTTAGAAAATAGAAGACAAATAATTTCTTATTGTGAGCGAGACTGAGATTATGTACCCAAGTGGTTAAAACATTAAAACATGCACTGTCTACTCAAGCAAGTGCAGCTCCATTTGTCACGTATAGTTTCTTTCTGAAGAGCTATGGTCAAAATTCAAGTGCTAAGTACAGTTTGTCCCCTCCATCTAAGATTTCCGTGGAAAAAAAAAAAAAAAAAAAGATTTTCCTAACCAGGCCTCCACAGAAACATGAATAGCCATGAAGGAGGAAAGGAAATCTATCTATTAAATCTATAAATGTATCAGAAAGCAGGAGCAGTGAATAACTTACATTTTTTACTGCAGAAGCATCAAGCAAATACATTCTTTAAAGTGCAGATTTCTCGAGAAAGTGAAATTAAGAAAAATCTGGAATTATTCAACAAAGTAAGCTCTTTTAACAACTTAGAAAAATTATTTTTTTTATGAAAACAAAACACTAATTTCAACTATGGAGGATCTGGGTGGAACACATACATACTCAAATTACCTCTGCCACTCTGGTGTTACTTCTGTGTGTTGCCCTTCTGTGGATAAACATCTCCAAAGGTCAGGGATTAACTAAGATCTTCAGTTGGCTGAGTCCTGCATTGTTTAGTCTGAGGACTTTGTTTTTAAAACATGAATACTATTTTTATAGCTTTCTTTGTAAGTCTAAAATTAGTTAAAAATAAAGTTAAAAAATATCAAATTTTAAAAAATGGAGAAAGTACTACTTCCTATATGCTTTTGGATTTAAAAATTCAAAAGTGACTTCAAATACTTCAAAAATATTCCATCTAAAGTATAAAACAAAGGCATTTATAAAATTATAAATATATGGCCAGTTCTTAGAAGTTATGGAATGAAAGTCTATTTCATTTCAACAGTAATTTGAATCTCAAAGACAAAATCATTTACTTAAAAATGTGGGTTGTCATGTAATGATGACATACATTTCATGTGAATTATAATGGTTAGTTCTTAGAAACAAAAGTTATATGGAGTAAACATTCTCTTGCAAACAAGTAAGAATCACCAGCTAATATGTGCTTTATAAGTGCTTAAATTTGACCCAATGACAAACCATTAGGTACTAGTACCTTTACCTGTTACTTCCATCACCCTAGCTTCTTCCATGAGCACAGAACATAAATTGTAAGGGAAATAAAATACCTCATGAATTTATCTCTAAATATTTACTTTCTAGGTAGTCTGCTGTATATCATGTCTCTCCTTATAAAAAATGAATACAGTTAGGAGTTAAGAACATAAGTTATACCTCAAAAAATTAACTAAAAACTGTATCACATTTAAAATTATCCAGCATAGCCATTATTGTTTTTCCTATTCAACTATATCCTGAGTAGAAAATGCACAGTATTACCCACATGACCATGGATAATGCCAGACAGTTCTGCAAAATTACTGTTTATTTGTAAGTGTGTTTTAGAGTAAAAGTGAAAGCCAAGATGATTATTTCATAGATTGTCCATTTAACGACACGATTGACCCTAAGTGTTCAGCCATACTGAATTGCCTAGTTCCAATGAACAGAAACACCCTCAGAGTCCAAGGCAGTCCTTTAAAACATGAATGAATTGTTTCTTAGGAAAACCAAGAGTCCCAGTGAAACGCTGTATGTACGGTGACTGAAGGAGCCACATTTCATCAACACTCTTCTGTGTTCTGTGTTTTATTTACAGCTAGCATTTCAGCTCAGGAATACACAGAATACTGTCCAAATATTACTCAGCTTCATTCACTATCTGTGATAAAGTTATCCACAGAAAACAAAGACCACGTCTCTTTTCTGTAGAGAGAAACAGAATCTCTCTCCCATTCTTGTTTTCTTATACATCTCTCCACAGAATCACAGTCTATAATCATACTCTATTATTAAGAACAGCAGCCTAGCAAGGTCAACTTCGTTAAAATAAAGTTTAAAAACTTATTAGTCACTGATATTCTTGTATGTTTTTATTTCCCACATAAATACGTGAAACTATACTGAAAAATGGGCTTCCCCGGTAGCTCAGCAGTAAAGAATCCACCCGCAATGCAGAAGACACACAGACATGGGTTCGATATCTGGGTTGGGAAGATCTCCTGAAGAAGGAAATGAACAGCAAGCCACTCCAGTATTCTTGCTGGGAAACTCCATGGACAGAGGAGCCTGGCAGGCTACAGTCCATGGGGTCACAAAGAGTTGGACATGACTGAAGTGACTCAGTACACACGCATGCATACTGAAAAATGTTCTGAGTGTAACAATTAATGTTCTTTTACTGAAAATATGAGAAAATAAGAATATATATGTATATGGTGGGAAAAATTGAGGGTTTGAGGATCTCCAGACAGCAAAATTATTTCCCAAATCATTTACTAACTGTAATAAAATCTTCTGTCACCCAACATGCTCCTAGTAGGGAAATAAGGAGACAGTCATTCACCTGTGCTTAAAAGTTAATTTATTGGCTCACTGCATATTAAAAAAAAACCACACACACATTAAATTGACTTACAAAGCATTTGCATTTCTTACCTAAAATCTTTTCAAGATAATTTGCTTCCTCATAAATCCACCTATATACCATTTTAAAATCAAGAGTATTAAATATTTAAGATTTCTTTTTACAATATAGAGACTCTCCTGCTTAAAAAATAGTTTAAAATGTTAAGTGTTGTCAAATTACTCCTTTTAAAAATTGTTCAGTAGAGATTTTCACAAATTAAATTTATCTTACTCAAGAAAATATTATAAACAAAGTAAACATTTAAGCCAAATATTTCCAACACCAATGATCACTGACTCAGATTAACATTCTGAAATAGAGTAAGTAATAGAAACATTAGAGAGTTTTATGTGATCACCCACTGTAATTTAAAATAATGCTACCGGGAACTTAATCTTGGCTTGCTAACTTTTTCCTAATTGAGTATGTGAATATGAATACCTAATAATGCAATTCAGTAAATAATGGCTTGCAATACTGGCAAATTTAATAGGTTAAATCAGTGTACATTCTCAGGGCATATAATTCTTGTTTTAAAATTATTGATGTTATTTTATACTAAGATCAAAACCTAGATAGTTTTTGTGCTTTGATCTCTGAAATTGTTTTAAGATTCCATGCTTCAATTAGAAGGATTAGCTTATAGAAAGGCCACTTAAATTATTTTTCGTAAGAAAATAAACAGAAGTAATCATGCAAATTGTGAGCATAGAAGCTGCTTTGCCTTAGACTTGTGACCCAAATTTAATGATAAAATCGGCAAAATATAATGAAGTGTGTTGGGAAGGCCAAACAAGGCAGATAAAAGTTCCCAAATAGGTTGCTTACCAACAGTCTTTACTTAGTGACAAATAGCTTTTTCCTGAATATCTTCAGAGCATTTAGTTTTTGCTAAATGATGCCTCAGTTGGTCACTGATATAAAATAATACTGCTAGTCATTCATTTTCTTTAATTTGACATTTAGGGAGGGACTGTAAAAATAAAAAGGGTGGGTTTTTACTATATGTAAAATACAGTTTTTAAAAAATTCTGATGCCTCAATGGCTATATTTTGTTTTGGACATCTTTAACATATAATCACAATATTGGATGTATATGTTTTGCTGTATCTAATTAGGCACACAGTAATTTCTCACTGCAGAACACTAATTTGGAATGAGTGATGGAAGGTCGGTTAGAATGAGTATTGAATCAGAATTTTAAAACAGTTTTAGGAAGATGAATTTATTACAACTACGTTTATAATAAATTAGTTGGGTATATATTGCTTTCTCTAATAAACTGTGTTCTTGAAGAAGGGTAATCCAGTGCATAGTAAAAGCTAAGAGGAAATGCTCAGTAAATGTTTGACCGAATAATAAATGAATAATCATTTAACCAATAACAAAAAATGCTTCCCTTTAACAAATATACACAAACAGTTTTTAATTTAAAAGGCGCAGCATTGTCAAAGTATCTCCTTACAGCTTTACATTTGGATATTACATTACACTTTTCAAAATAAGTTCACACACCTTACTGTGTTCAATCCTTATAATGAACCCTGACATCCAAAGGCCGTATTATTTTTATTTTGCAAATATGGAAACTGAAACACTGAGCAGCAAAGTGACTTGTTGATAATAGTAAATCGTGTCATAGCTAAATTTCATGTTTTTTAACTTATTCTCTATGACATTTATTCTATTCATAGGCAATCTTTAATGACCAGGTTTAAGTCTGTCACAAGGCTCAATCCATTGCTTTTATATGATATTTCCACCCTAAATTCCTTTCACTGTAAATTAAGCAGAAATTAGAATGGAGTGCTTTTCTGTGCTCTCTCTGCTATAGCAGCACAGAAGTGTGCTACTAAGATGAATTTAACAATCTGGAGGTTTCCACATCAGGCAATATGGTGGAATAGATGTCCTAGTACAAAACGAATGGGCTCTACTTTGTGGCAGAACAGGATAAAGGTTGCAGCCCAAGGTGGGTGGGGCATGTTGCATGCACGTGTATGTGTGTGTTTAATCCAAGACTTGTGCACAAAGGCAAGAACTTGCAGAGGCAACATCTTCAGTAAGTGTCTAGAAAGAAACCTCACTCCACAGAGGACTGGGTATTCTTGCTTATCCCTACTCATAGGGTTGCAATCTGGCTGACTTAAGGCCAGAACCCACCCTCTCTATGCAGTTTTCCCATTTGTGTGTGCTCAGTTGCTTCAGTCATATCCAATTGTTTGAGATGATGGACCGTAGCCCACTAGTCTCCTCTGTCCATGGGATTCTGCAGGCAAGAATACTGGAGTGGGTTGCCCTTTCCTTCTCCACCCAGGGATTGAACCCGCATCTCCTGTACTGGAGGCAGATTTGTTACCACTGAGCCACTGGGGAAGCCCATGTAGTTTCCAATCCCCTCTCAAAATACTCAAGGTGAAATTTTAAATTGATCCGAATTTGATAGTAACAGCATCCAGGTGAAAGCAAACACAAATTTTCTCTGGTGGTGTGAACTTTAAACTCGGGTCTTAAAAAAAAATTCCAGAGATAAAATTCCAAAGAACAAGTCCACTAAACAAGCAATTCCAAGGAAGAGTTAAAAGAAAAACAGACTACAAGATCAGACCCATAAAACACTGATGATGTTGAAATACCACATATGAATATGTTTCTTAATATATTTTTCAAATGAAAGAAGATATTGAGTGTATGGTGAAGGAAGAAGATACTGTCAAAAATGACCAGGCAGATAGGAGGAACAAAAGAGAATTCTCAAATTGAAAATGTAACCCCTAAATTTATCAGACTGAGGGGAATTGAAATTCTGAAAGCTGACAAATTGACATCTGGCACCCTGGCTCAGATCAGCTCTGGAGACCCCATACAAGGGAGAGGGTAGTGAGGATCTGAGCATGAAACACAAGAAGTCTAGAGCATCTCAGAGAGTGAAGGCTCTCATGGACTGCGTGCCTGTGTGTGTGTGTGTGGGGGGGCAGGGGTTGGTGCTGGCAACAGGGCTTGAAGGTGGGCATGAAGTAGTGAGAGGATGGGCGGGGGCGAGGGTTTTCATTTCTGCTTTGGCCTTTCCCCCAAATTAACTGTCCCACCAACACAGTTTACATCATTGGGTGAATAGAGCATTGAAACATCATGGGTACACATTATGAGATACTAAACAGTAGTTAGAGGCAATAGATCAAATACATATAAAGTAATATACTTTAAAGTAATACCTTTAAAGTATAGTGCTTAGTAAAACATTAAGAAGAATATGATGTATAGAATAGACATTTATGAAAATTAAAAAACACATACACCCAAGATAATAACATATGTTTTATAAAAACACCAGAAATAAAAAGATACATACCAAACACATTAGAATATTTCCTGATGATGAGGAAGGGTATAATGGTAGGGTTTAGGGATATAATAGAATGAGTAAATAAAGCCTTGTTTGGACCAATTATAATTTTGCGTACCGTGAACTAAGGGGTATAAGGCATGTGACCACTCAATCCTATGAACCTAAGGTTAAAATAAAAAGACAGAAGAAACAAACCCAATGGATGAGTTAAAGAGTAGAATAAACTGAAAGCGAAACAAACCCAATGGATGAGTTAAAGAGTAGAATAAACTGAAAGCGATATAAAGATCCAAAGAAATGGCCTAGAATATAAATTAGAGATAAAAAAAATACAAGGAGAAAAGGTCAAACAACATGGACTATAAACAAGATACAGAGCTGAAAGAGGAAATATTCAAAGAGATGATTGTGAACATTCTACGTTTGATGAAAGACACCATGGCATGCAAGCACAATAAACAGAAACTAAGAACGTCAAAGACAAAGAGAGCATATTAAAGCTGTCAGAGAAAAGAGAGTGACTACCTACTGAATAATTAAACCAAATGAAGGCTAACCTCTTAACATGAGATATCAAAACAGGAAAAAAGGCAAACTAAGGAATGAGGACAAAAAGGAAAGCATCTTCAAATTGGCAAAAACAAAGTTCAGACTGACAGACCTTCACTAAGAAGCATTTAGTCATGAACTTCTGGAAAGAGAAAAATAGATGCTAGAAAAGCTATTTAGCTACTAAACACGGTTCAGTATTTTATACTGTTATTTTAAAGATAAATTTCCTTTTCAAAAATGAAAGCAAATTTCTGAAATACTAAAAGTTTCAATGAAATAACTAGAAATTATAACTAGAAGTTCCCATGAAATAACAGCTTATTTATCTGCTTTGCCTGTTTATGTACGGCATCAGCATTCAAGTTGAATGACAAACCATCATTTGGCAATCTGATATTAGCAATCTTTGAATCATCCAGCCTATGCTGCATTTTGGCATATGGAATTATACTACATTACATAATGCTGTAATTCAAATACTATAAATCAAATCCCAGTCCAAGAGGTGAGGCATCAAGAACAAATACCGCTATCTAGTCTCTCAGTTGATATAAATCGAAGCATTCAGGAAAGTTAATTACAACACCGGAATAACCCTTACAGTTTACACTGGAGTCAAATGCTATAATCAATCCTGTAATGATCTCAACATTTACTCCCACAATAAACCTAATACTAATGTCTAGGGCAATTGCTGAATATATAATAGGTTTTGTGTGTTCTTATACTGATAAATCTTATCAGTATCTAACTTGAACATGAGTAGCCTTATATAACAAGAAATTTTGTTCTACTGAGCCACAGTATACAAAGTAATAAAGTACATTTATGGATGATTAAATATTGAAGTGAAGTTGAAGCATTTAATCTACCACAAACCTCATTTAATGCAAACGTACCCCAGCAATATAGATATTATTGATATTATACTTGAAGGGAACATTTTCATCTAGTGTATCTCATGGAAATTTAATTTCCTTCTTCTCTGAGAACTTGAAATTTGTTAGACTGTGTCCATTTACAGCATAAATTTCCATTAGGACATAAAGTGTATTTTTACATATTATAGAAGAATTTGTGACTTAAAAAAATTCCACAGTGTCAGATCTATTACTGTGAAGGCACACTTACAATGACATTTGCAAATCACAAATGTAGAAACTTAAAAAAGCTAAATTTATCATTATGTTGATTTTGATGTCCATTTTCATGCTACCACCTTTTTTTTTAAAATGATGGGTTTTGTGATCAAGTACAGATGGGACTGATCTCAGATCAAATAGAAATTGGCATTTTTAAAACAAACAAAGCAATTACACTTGAAGAAATTAAAAACTAATAGATGAACTGAGGACATTTAGGTTAGTTTTCTAGATAGATTTCTCTCCTTTCCTTTTAGCTTAAGATTTTATTTTGTACCTAAATAAAACATCAGAGTCTGGGTAAGGAATACCAAACAAAAAGCGGCTATAGTTTAGTTCTAACGGCTTATTATCAATTATTTCTAAATCAAAGTAAGTTAAAAGCACAACCAACAATTGCTTTATTTCAACCATGGCCAAAAATCGGCCTGGACATTTGCTGACTCCCAATCCAAATGGCAAGTGGTAATACTTCAGCTTTTTCCCTCTTTTAAAAAAGGTGGTTTTCTTCTTACCATTTTCTGTAAAACGATCAAATCTAAACTCCTGTAAAGAAGAAAACAGCATGTTAAAACAAAAAATTTCCTTGAAAAAGTCTGAGTTCAGTTCACAGGGATGCTAGTTCTCCTTGCCCATCTTAAAAAGTTTATTTTAATCTAGCAAACACTGGGAAATAAAACTTAACTAAGTGCAAATCAGGTATGAACTTTCAAAAATCTCCAATGTTATTAGACATTTATTCCTCTCATATCAAACAGAAATCCAGACTCTTCTGTAGGACTTTTCTTCACATTTTTTTGCTATGCTAAGTACAGAGGCAGTATTTCTGTTTTTGTTCTCTAAGATGGGTCTCGACTTAACAACACCTGAAACACCAAGGCTGGGAAAGGCCTCCACGGTTACTAGGGAATAGTGAATTCCACTCACCAGAGAGGCTGCTACAGATGGACAAGTAGGATGAGTTTAGGATTCAGTGCTTATGTTTGGATGAAACAGATATGAAATAATAAGATTCACATTAAGCACTAGAAAGAAAAGCACTAAGATTCAAAGTCTGTCTGCATTGCTTTTTGATGTTTTACTGACTTTCTTCTATGACAGTTCTTTAGAATGAGTGTTCCTGGGGTTAACTCTCTTAGTTTCTGATATGTTTTCATAAATAAGTTATATTATTTGTTACAGAACATTATAGGACTGGTTTATGGAAGGTGTTTGGTCCGCCATCTTAATTTACTCTCAGTTGAGTTTCTGAGAGGACACTGAGCGACCTTATTTCAGCCCATGGTAAATTAAACCATTGATTAGATTAACGCACGTGGCATGCATGACGACGAGGTCTGTCCTGTATGCTGTGCTCATTAGCATTAGACCTGCTCAGCACACAACTTTGCCATGAACTATGAAGCCAGAGGCAAAGAAGCAGGTCAGACCGAAGGCATTCAGATTAGAGCAAAAATCCCACAGTACACAGATAGATTCTGAATCTATCACAAATGATCTAATTTTCTCACTCAATGCCAATATTCATGTCGGTGAAACCATTTCCTTTAAAAGTATTGGTTTTACCCTCATTTACCTAGGATACTGATTTTGATAACTAATTAAGCTTTTAAAACATGTCTTGGGTAGTTTCTATTCCACCCCTGCCCCCTAAACTTGCAAGCTGATGAGATCATAATGGGAAGATTAATCTGCATCAGAACACAAGCATATTTTGCCATAGATAGTTCTGGGATGTATCTGAACAGGATCTACCAGTGCTAACCTATAAATAGCTGTCCATCCTTGTAGCATGGATAAGGACATTCTCTGTGGACAACGACTTTGTTACTAGAGATGGAATTACAACTTGGCACTGTATCTCAGGAAATCTTTTTTCCTTACTGGAGCCCAGGCCTGCCTGCCTGAGTTCAATACTGTTGCTTCCTCTTTCTCAATGACCAATCTAAGATCATGCTCTTCTCAAGAGTTCTTTGCCTAGGCCAAACCAATGGATATCACTTTTACATTTGAAAAGCTCTCACTGCAGTCAGTCTCATAGTTTAAGTCAGAATTAAAGAAGGAAAATTTAGCTTGAGTTACAACTTCATAGTACGCTGATATCGTAAATAAGCCAGACACTGTTATGGCATTTTGATTTTCTTTTGTATACATGGATATACAGCTGAGAAGCCACAGTGACCAACAAAAAATGCCTAAATCCTCCTTTCCCCTGCCACCTTCAGTGAGTGCACGTGCAACTCCCTCAGACTTCTAGTCAATCAGTAATATCACTTGTCCAATTTTCCATCACCTCCCAGTCAATTTCCTCACAATAAATATCACAGAAATTCCTATTTAGTTATTTATATTATGGACCAAGAAAGGAAAAGGCCAGTTTCTTTTGTTCTGTGGCTACCATCAAGCTCAAAGGCAATATGGACAAACATAGCAATTTTTTTTTGATGTGGACCATTTTCAAAACCTTTATTGAATTTGTTACAATACTGCTTCTGTTTTATGGGTTCTTTTTTTTTTTTGGCCATGAGGCAGTGGGATCTTAGCTCTATAACCAGGGATTGAACCTGCACCCCTTGCATTGGAAGGTGAAGTCTTAACCACTGGACTGCCGGGGAAGTCCCCATAAACAGCTTTATGTGTTAAAATTTCTTTTCATTCTGTTTTCCATTGCCAGGACATGGAGAACCTGAGCAGGTTCCATGTTATTAGGAAGGGCTTGTGACAGCTGCTAGAAATATAGTCTGTTTTTTTTTTTTTTTTAATAAAAGAAGGGGTGTAATAGTCTCACTTCAGAGATTCTGAGGTCACAGTGACATAGAACAAAAAGTCAGGAAGCTTGAGATGCCTTGATCTTTGATCAGGAACACAATGAAAACAGGATCCATCACGTGGCAGTACACTACCATAACAGTTTAGTGCTACACAATTAAGGGCCCATTAAATGCAGTGTTATTCAATGGATGAGAAGAGAGAAATCCTGAGAGACAAGCGTTAGGCACCGGGGTTCCCCACGGCTCCTCTGCTGATTGTCTGCTCCACTGGTTGCTCCCCATCATCATTCTTCTGTGTGAGACCTTTGAGGCCCCCATCATGGCGATCATATTCCTCTGGCCTCTGACTGATTCAGGACAGGGTGTGTGAGCCAGTCTCTCAGGGCTACAGGTGAAGAGTCTGTGGGGCCATCTGGGAGAACGTCCCTTCTCGTGCAGAAGGAAAAACGCAATGAAACGGTTCACCACTCTTCCTACTCTGGATCTGGTTATATGAAAATAAGATCCCTGCAAGGCTTCAGCTGTTCTGTCACTAGGCTGAAGACGAAGCTAACCCACAGGAGATGGCAGAGCCAAGAACTCCCAAGAGATGAGACTCGTCACACTGTCTTATTTATCTCCATATTTTCAAAGTCCCCACCAGAGTGCTATGCACATAGTGAGGTTCTACGTATGTTTGTTGAATTAATGAATAAATACATGACAATAAAGTATATTTTAAAAGCAATCTTCAAGCTTTTGAAGAAAACAGAGATATTGAATGAGTAAATAAAGATGGGGAGAATGAAGAGTAGATGAATATTCAAATACAAAATGTTTACAAATAGAAAGTGGTATACTATTTAGCACTAGAAATAAAGATTGGGTAGACGATACAATTTCCTGGATAGAGAAGAATTTTGGGTCTGAGTGACTGAGGAACATTGCATAACACCCTAATCTGAGTTCTCCAAATTTTATGTTTAGTTCAAGTCAACAAGTTTTTTTTAAAGCATTTCCAGCATGTGAAGGAAGCACTAAAGTTTAAAAAGGCATAGAGGCTTCCTTGGTGGTCAATAGTGGTTAAGACTGCATGCCTCTAATGCAGGGGTGTGGGTTTGATCCCTGGTTGGAGGACTAAGACCCCACATGCTGTGTGGTGTGGCCAAGAAAATCTTTTTAAAAAGTAAAAGACATAAAACATAGTCTTCTTGGAGTAGTTATAGGCATTCATATCCATATGATCAGCTCTTGTATTCACTCAATTCATCATTTTGGGTTTAGGAATCTGGATTAGATAAAAGATATGACTTTCTAGAAATAAAAACTGTCACTATTTTGAATGTATACTAAGAGGCTGCACACTTGCCCTGGTTTATAGCCAGACCTCCTGGGAGCAAGATGACTAAGTACAGAGATTTCTTTTTTTTATCTCCGTGACTTGGATTCCAATCGGTGGTGAGCTGTGGCCAGTTTGTACCAGCAAGTGAGTACATACACATCTCTTCCCTACACTGTGTTCAAGGTCTTCATGTTGGTAGCAGGAAATCAGTGAAGATGAGAGCATTTACACCATGACAATTGACAAAATCAGGGTTTTGTGGAGTGTTGGTTTGCCAGCATCTTGCTGGTTCCAACATGGTAGGAATGCAAATGCCAGGTCACTAGAGGAGCAGAAATCCTCTCAACATGGAGCACGTGGTTATGAGAACACAGCCACATCATAAGGACAAATCCCTAAATAATAAGCTCTTAGGACAGGGGCCTTTGTTATATCTATATCACCCATTATTCCCATCAATGTGCTTTCTGGATAGTAGATGCTCAATACAGGTTTGTTTTGTTGAAACGTACTAATGGCACAATCTCTATTCCAGTTTGAGAGACACAAAATCATTGAGACTGTTTCCACATTTGTCATGATCTGTGTATTTTAATAACAGTGACAATAATCCAAAGAATATTGATGAAACAATTTTTACAGTAATTTAGAATTTTTTTAAGGGCTTTCAAACTCATTTATCAATTTTTAATCCCTATGCCTCTGAGAAGTAGACTGGGAAGGCTTGTATGACATTAACTCAGAGCTCTGGGGTTGGTGGGGGGTACTCCAATGGCTTTGTAATTACTTTGTTTCACTGTGTCCTTCTTTAGAGGTTATTTGGTTATAGAAATGCATCACTATCTAAAATGTTGGCTATTTCTTCCTATGCGCCAGCCTCCCTTTATACCTTAGCACCTCCACAGAAAAACCAACCAATACATTTGGTCTTCTCCACAGCTTTACTTTTGGATGCTTCATTTTGCCAGAAAAGTAATCATCACCATTTACTAATTACTTGAAAGCCAGTGGCTAGAATTCTGGCTGACATTGACATAAATTTGAGGAAGCTTCCAGAAAATTTTAAAGGTACCAATTCCGAGTTAATTAAGAGATCATCCAGACTTTCTTGTGTGGCATGTAGATGGATAAAGAAGGAAGAAGAAAAGAACTGGGAAGGGTGGTTTCCTTTGTTCTCTCCCACTGTTTTAAATTTCACTTGCCAATCTGTTTTCCCACATCAGCATGTGCCACCTGACAGGCTAACATCACAATAAGCTAAGGAACCCACATTTAGGAAAAAATAATTCTCAGTACAGGTTACATGCTGGTAGCTTATAGGCCCAATTAGGTCTCCAAACAGTTTTTGTTTAGCCCACATTGTGTTTAGACTTAATTTTTCCAAACATTTAAAAATTCTAACTTTCACCCAAAAGTCTGTTTTTGAAGTTTAAAAAACTAGTAATAAAAATGACTTGGTTACATCAGGTCTGTGTGCTTATAAGAACTGAGGGTTGGTTCAGAAGCAGCCAAATGATCTCACATGCCTCTTGGGCCTTCCTTTCACCAGAGTTTTTTATCACTCCCAATGGTATTGCAATATTTACACACAAGCCACCCTATCTATTGGATCTAATTAGGCCCAGGATGCATTTGAGTGTGCAGTCTCTGCAGTGATTTAACATTTTAACTGAAGTATAATTTCACTTTCAGAACATTCACCCATCTCAGCACTTCCTATTTGCTTCCTTCTATGGGTACCCTGCAGATGGTGATTGCAGCCATGAAATTAAAAGACGCTTACTCTTTGGAAGGAAAGTTATGACTAACCTAGACAGCATATTAAAAAGCAGAGACATTACTTTGCCAATAAAGGTCTGTCTAGTTAAGGCTATGGTTTTTCCTGTGGTCATGTATGGATGTGAGAGTTGGACTGTGAAGAAGGCTGAGCGCTGAAGAATTGATGCTTTTGAACTGTGGTGTTGGAGAAGACTCTTGAGAGTCCCTTGGACTGCAAGGAGATCCAACCAGTCCATTCTGAAGGAGATCAGCCCTGGGATTTCTTTGGAAGATGATGCTAAAGCTGAAACTCCAGTTTCACCTCATGCAAAGAGTTGACTCATTGGAAAAGACTCTGATGCTGGGAGAGATTGAGGGCAGGAGGAGAAGGGGATGACAGACGATGAGATGGCTGGATGGCATCAATGACTCGATGGACGTGAGTCTGAGTGAACTCCGGGAGTTGGTGATGGACAGGGAGGCCTGGCATGCTGCAATTCATGGGGTCGCAAAGAGTCGGACATGACTGAGTAACTGAACTGAACTGAACTAATGGGTACCCTCCTGCATGCCAGGCACTGAGAAATCAGAGAAGGTTGAGGACAGAGTCTCTCTGCTCCAAGAATTTACAGGATACGGGCACATAAGCAAACAAGTCACTGTGAGATACCGTGGGGTGTGCCCCCTCACACAGGCTACACAGGCCAGAGTGAGCAGTGGCAGATTCTCTGAGGAATGATGTGGAAATCAGGGACATTGTCAAAGATGGTAACTAAGAGAGAGTCTTGTGAAGTCAACTGGAGTCTCTTGGTAGGCAAGTCAAGAGGGACATTCAACAACAGAGAGATGTGTGAGGAAAGAGGTGGCCTACTTTCAGAATACTCCAGGGTAACTTGGGCTTGAACATCCTGAAACCATGCCTCACTGGTGAGGAGCAACCCGTCTTCGGCTGAGGATTCTCAGTCTCCACGTTCTCCAAGAATAATTATGCTTATATCTGGAGTTCGTCTTCTCCATGATTTTGGCCTAACAGCTAGTGGTTGTTTTCTGTATCTAAGGAAGGCCAGGTCTTCCTATATCTGTAGGGTACCAATCAGGCAGTGAGGAATATGAGCCTTTGATAAGCTCCTGGGACAATGCTATCAGTGACAAATAACCAAGGACAGAACTTTCCAGAATTTTCTTCTTTTTACTCTTGGCACATTATAGTTTGGGATTGGCATCTGTTCCATGAACATCAACAACATCTACTTTTTGCTATCCTAAGTTATTAAGCAAAATAGAAATCAACCCACGAGCCTGAGAGGAGTGAGTCTCAGTAAATGTTTATAGAATGAATGATTATGTAAGACTTTGCCAAACATATAAAATTGGTTCTGCCCTATACCATTTTTTTTCTGTGCCAGTAGCTATCACATTTCACCATTCCACAACTAATTCAAGGGAACAATATCACAACAAAAATTAGCTAGTTGATTTTAACATTAGTCAGGCATAACTGACTAAAGTTAAGTCTGGTAAATAGCACAGAATGCTCATCAAGTCAAGTTGGAGCTGTCCTAATGATGCTAACTTGGGGTTCACAATACTGCAATTTTATTCTTCCCACCAATTCAGTATGAGGCAAACCCTTCTGACTACTATTTATTATGTATAGTTTGGGGATTGCTATTTAGCATTGTACAGAAAAAATATAATTGAGCATACTTCCAATGTTTACCTTTGATACTGGGTTGACCAAAAATTTTGTTTGGGTTTTTCCATAAGATGTTTAACTTCCTAAAAGTCTAACCCATGAATCTAATTCATCGGGGTAAGGCTGGGGATACAGATGAGGAAGAGCCCAGAGATTCTTAATGATAGTTGTGGTTGGGTAAACATTTATTATTTGTTGATGACTTGAATGTTGATTTTACTATCATGACATGAATGGTAAATTTAATAACAGTGGAATAATCACAAAATAAAAATACAAAGTGGAAATTAAATTAAAAATTGTAGATAGAAATGAAACTATTTTCAAGTTTTAAAGTATTTTTCAAAGATTATCTATTTACTTGCTTTATTTATTGAACACCTAACTATGTGTGGAATTTGTTTTATATTTACAAATGTAGAGATGAAGCTTGTTGTCTGCACAATATTCATTCACTCACTAATACCCAACTTCTGATTTGCCATCATTAGTTAAGTAAGACCTCTTCTGAAACACACAGAAACTATACGTGTATTCTCCTCTCACTTAGGAAATTTTGTCTTTGCTGATGAAATAAATGCAAGCTATTTCATTACATGAGAAGTCTGTCCCTTTCTAATTAATTTCACAATACAACCAGTTTTAAACCAGCCTGGCTGTCAAACACCTTAGAAACTGGGTTTAGAAGTGGTTCAGCTCTAAACTGCTCAGAAAACGCATGGAAGTTTCTCTTTGAAACATGGCATTTTACATATAAAAACCACTGCAGCAACAACCTGACTCCCTGAGCAGCGCAGGCAGAAGATGACTGCTTGCAATTTGCATGCAGGTGGTGAACTTCTGAAGTGGTATTACGGGATGAGCCAGGGTGGATTAATTTTCAGTCTTTGATATTCATTAACTCCAGCTTCAGAAAAAAAATACAAGGAGATGACACAATTACCCTCAAAGCTTCACCCGTGAGCAGCAGCTTTACAATCTCAAGTTCACAGTGCCATCCTAATTGATCAAGAAGGGGTACATGCCTTTAGTAAGAGGTGAAAAAGTAGAGAGCTTAACTGTAGCAGTGACGGTATCGGACTCTGGGACAGTCAAGCCCACACTGGAAACACTTAGCAGAACAGTCTACCAACGTTTATTCTCTAAGTGACCTGTCAACAGCTAGCCCTCCATGGTTTTGTAACACATCTCTGCCATGCAAGACTTAATTTTGGCCTAAAGTGAATAGTGTCCATCGTGGTATCAGTGTTCATTTCACTTGATGAAACTAGAGTTTAGTCTCATCTCTGTATTTTTATTTATAGATCACAAAACCTTTGAAAGAGAGGTCCTTAAGAAAACCTCTCAGTAAATAGGATGATGTTTCCATTGGAAGGAAAAACTGGAGTCATTAAGCTCTCTCAAATTCTTTGTGGAACAAGGTGGCAAAAGAAAGAGAGACCATGAGGGAAGGAATGTGCTTGCAGCATCTAAGAGAGAGTGATGCTGGCTGGATGTTTACTTACTTCTGGAGCTTCAAAGATTTCAGGGTCGTGGTGTAAGATGGGAGGAAAGATGACGACAAAGTCTCCCTTTCGCAGACAGCAGTCCTGGCTCTCTAAATGAAGTGTCAAGTCCTCTTGAACGAAACGAAAGATGCCAGAAAAGGAGCAGAGTCGCAAACCTCGAGAATGGTACTTTCTGAAAGAAACAAGCAAGCATCATTTTTATTAAAATACGACTGCTCTTGAAGAGTACTCTCATTTAACCATCAAAGCTCATTATCAATAACTTCAATTGACAGGGAAATCCTTTCCTAATCAGATCCATCGAGCAGCAAGAGGGAGCCGATGTGGGCTCTGGATGGAGAGGAGGAGGGTAGGGGTGAGACAGTGTGGGGCATTTCACAGGCAAGTCACAACTCTGCTGTACTGGGACAGAAAGTCATTAATTAGGACTTTTTGTAGGAAAGATTGATCTGCAAGACAGGAAAGCTGTGTTGGGGTACACACTTTGGAAATTAAAACCATATCCCAGTTAAAGTACACCCCTGGTGAGTTATTTCACCAACCTACTGAAGAACAGTGATGCCTTCAAAGCCAGGCTTAGGCATTTAATATCCACTTAGGCAGTTAATAGTAAAATAATTGTAGTAGTGCTTTCTGAGACAGCTTAACACTTAATTTCTTTTATGCTAGCTGTAAATAAAATGTGAGTCAGCATTTGCTGGAAAAATTTCAAAGGGAAAATACTTTGAGAGTATTCAGAAGAAAACCAGATTTCTCCGTGGCATCTAGGAAAAATAACAGCCACCATCATAACCTGGAAGATTCCAGAAGCTGAATGTCCTTGCTTTCCCAGTGGCCTTCACCTTTTGCTCCTAGCACGACAGATTTTATGGCTAATTTCCGGCAATTTATCCTGGCAGTTTGAGGAGGAATTCCTTTGGGAATAATATGCATAATTTGCATAAATCATTCTGATAGCATGCACATCAGCATGTAGCTGCTGTCTAGGTCTGCATCTCTGCCTTCATAATCAAAACTGACTATGTTTTCACCAGCGCGAATGGGTCCTAGAATAAAAAGCTTGATTCTTTCTAATCAGCAATGTGAAAGAAGAGCTCCAAATTGAGCATTTTCTCCCTCCTCCACATGGTAACAAATGGTTGTGTTTATGGCTTGCAGTTGAGAATCTCACACACAACACACACACACACACACACACACATGCACACACACAGAGCCCAGTTTCTTAGTGTTCAGTAAAGCTCTGAAATGTAGAATGACTAGTTATTAGATGATAGAAGCAGGCCACTCAGGGAGGGCTTGCATCAGCCAAACAAATAAAAATAAATGCTATTTCCCAAAAATTGAAATCTATGCACAGCTTGCATGGGGATATCTAACAGCTTTTGGGACCTTCTCCCAGGAGGTTTTTCCCTAAGCATGCATTTGTCTAAAGAAATGAGGCTGCGGTCAGCTCTGTGTGGTCAGTGTGGTGATTCGATGTGACGCACAGTGAGACCGTGCATATTCTTTTAGACTGCCTTCGTTATTATAATCAGGCAGAGTCAAATCGGTTTGTTGGTGATGAGGCCAGAAAAGAAGTTTGGTTTTGGAACGGGGACTCTACTGCAGATAGCCACAAGGCACCTGACACGACGGATTTCAGCTGGCAGGACACCAGCGACCAACATTTCCATGGTGCAAAGCAAGGGTCAGCTTCCCATGCGCTGCTGCTGGCTCTTGCTGAATCAACAGCAGCGCGGCATCATTTTAGCTTGTGGTGTGAAATGGTAGCTGACATATGCAGCAGAGCTGGGCACCCACCCGGTCCAGCAGGGGTGCGGGAGGGAGAAATACAAAAGCACGGTAATTGCGGGCTGGCCACTGTGACGGGGCAGGCATCGAACGGTCCGAATAACACGGTCAAATCCCATTGGCTGACGTGCTCTGGGGGAAGCGTGGCAGCTTGCGGCCGCCACAGGATCACAAATGACAATCGGGCAAGCGTATCTTAGGCGGAAGTTAATCACAATAATGGAGCCCAAAGTGTGGCTTAGCGGTTGGATCGCAAATGACAAATCTGTTTTACCTTCCAGTACCAGTTATGTGCGTGAGATGAGGCTGGCTCTGGGTCTGAGCGGTCATGCGATCATCATCAGAGGACACAAGTCATGAACATTATTATCCTCAGAGGAGAGGGGGGCTTCCATGGCTCTGCGCACAAGGTACAGACACAAAAGCCATAGCCTTGCTACCGGCCCCAGGAAGAACACGGGCAGGGCTATACGTTGAGAAGAATGGCAACTGCAGAATAAAAAAAAAAAAAAAATTGCAGCCTCGACTCGTAGTTGTCATAGTTGAGCAGACACCAGCCAGTGCCACTGACAGACCAGCTGGGCCTTGGGAGGCCGTCCATGCCGCACCAGGAGGTAGAGTAAATTATCCTACACGCCAGAGCAACATCTGTTTCTGTGCTAGTGCCGAACAAACAAGGCAATTGAAAACATACCAGGGGATAACCAAGCAACAGATGAACATGACCCTCATTTTTTCCCCCCTTCTCACACTCGAGGTGCTAAACTTCATTGTGCAAGCACTCCACGAAAGAGGGGCCAGGTTGGTTTGAGAAGGTGTTGTCAGAGAGAGTTTACATATTGCCAAAATGGAAAGAAAAACCTGATAGTATTGTTATTCTTAGAATCTTCCTTCCCCCCTTCTATCTTCATTTCTTTTATACCAAAGCTAGCACTCAGTTCTCAATTCGCTCTAGAATTTAAAAAAAAAAAAAACAACTTTCCATACACTTATAAATATTCAGTCTTTAAACCTAATTTGCTATACTTAGTTCACATGCCTTCAAGCATTTGTCTTCCAATTTCCACTGAATAAATGCGTACTAATGAGAACTAGAGCAAGCTGCTGAGGCAAAGCTGGGTGACTTGGGTCTGGCCTGCCACCAGCTTGTGATAGGCGGGCAAATTGAGTTAAAATGAAAAGTCTTGTCAGCTGAAATTCAACATGGTAGCCAAACAGCAAGCTGTCAATCATTTCAGCCAAAATAAGGGACTGCAGGTAATAAAAGGTCATCGTGATCATTAGTGCACTTGGCTTTCATAGGCAAGTTAATTTTAATTAAATGTGATCTCTATCTGTAAATGTTTTATAAAACTTATTGTGCATAATGGGTTGTTAATTTATACTTACATTTAGCAGGTAATAGGACTCTCTAACTTACTAAACGACTGTAGAGAATGGCTATCAAGAATGCAAATATTTGGAGGATCATTTATACCAGCCACTGCAAGGTGCCAACAATTGCAATTGTGAATACAATAAGGCTGCTGATGTTTTATGAAGAACTGAATTTTACTGACCAGTATCCCCAGGAAATTAGACTGCAGAATTCCCACAATGAACTTATAATTCTGAGCCTGCCCTGTCTCCTTCGCTTGACTAGGAGAGATTTGTTTCTATTTGTAGGATATAAAAATATTCTGATTAAGTATCTTTTCTAAGCAAAAAGCTGAGGAGTATGTTGAGCTAAGAAGCATCACAATGTGACTGGGAAAGAAAATGGTAAAGAAAAGGAAATGCAGGTAGAAAAAGATATATACACTTTCTCTTCTGCCCTCAGGTCTCAATTCTGGCTGTAATAATTGACAGATGATTCTCATTTGCAGATTTAAAGCGCTGAAGCCGCTTATGACAATCAATAATGCATGTTACAATGCAAACACAAACAAGCACATCCAAGTTTCTGCCTCACACTTAGGCCATGTCTGGATGTGTGGAATGAATGTACTGTGACATGGCCAGGCTGTTAATTTGGGTCATCTTAATGATTGGTGCAGACTGTCACACCATCTGATTAGCCATGGTGATCGGTGGATAGCAATGATGGCTGGAGTGAAATAACAGCCAGCCTCTGCTGAAATGGGCTGGGATGGTCTTTAAAAAGAAGGTAGACAGGAAAGGGGATGGGGGGCTCTGCAGATAGTGTTCTAGAAGATTGAGAAATGGAGTGAGGCTACAGATGTATGTGCCAGTTTTTATGTAACTGCCTTCAAGACAGGTGAGAAGCTATTGAATAAACAAGACACTATCATCATCAGATAATCTGAAGCCAAATAACTACTTTTTGGCTCAACAATTGTATATTTTAAGTAAAGTTAAAAATAAATCTGAATCAGTACGCATGCCTACTTTCACTCTGCACTGCAGACACAGCTTTTGGTTCACTGCTAAAACACAGAAATGTAAATTAACATTCATAGAGTCAATAAATAGACTATCGAGGTCCTTCTCTGCTCAGGACACTGGGCCACTGCTGTTGGTGGAAAAGAGAACAGAGATTATGGATGTTCCACAGGGTCCTACCAAAGATACTGTTAAATTTCTGATTGGATAACTCCAGTGATGGTATTCCGAAAGTCCATTTAGTTAACAAGTTATTTCCATATTGTCGAATCTCTCTTATATACAACAGCCCTTTAAAAATATTTAAAGATTTGTTTATGTTAAAGATTTGACATGTTAATGATCATGTCGTTTTTTAATTGTATGTCAGAGATGATAACAGCCTTTAGTCTTTAAGTCAATTAGTCAACGTGCCTCTTAAAATGTGGCAGAGCTGGGTGTGCTATTTCAGCTGGGAAAGTAGACAGGAATTACTTTGTCTGCCCTAGATACCACACTTCTATTAATATTTTGTTGGATGCATACAAACAACAGGTTTTTGAAGTAATATCACCACGGACTTGTGTTAAGCTTTCTGATGTCCCAGAAGTTATCAACTCTGATGGCTTGCTTACAATCACCTGAGGTGGTTTTAAAAAAAATAAATACTCCATCTCAGGCCAATGGCGTCAGAACCACTGCTTTAGGACAACCTTTACATTCATGGTTTTGAACCTTGGTTGCACATTTGAGTCCCCTGGAGAGCTTGTAACGCCATCAGCCTGTACTCTCAGACCATTGAAATCAGAACCTTTTAAGGTGGGACCAGGTGTGAGTACATTTTTAAGCTCCGCAGATGACTCCAAAAGCAGAAGCACATGGGATCTTAGTTCCCCAACCAGGGATCAAACCCACATCCCCTGTCTTCAAAGCATGGAGTGTTAACCACTAGACCACCGGGAAAGTTCCTGAGAACTATGACTCTGAACCTAAACCCTCCTCTGCCGGGCCACTCATCTCTTTCCTTATCCTTTTCTTACGTAGTTGATGTTTGGACCTATGTACAATAATCTGCATTCTCTTTATACTTCCCTTTCAATCCTTTCAACCCTGTTTCCAGCGTTCATTATATTATCTAGCCCTCTTTGCTTTGTGCTGAGTTGAAAATTTGATAAACATCTAAACCAGTGTTTTTCACTTTTTAACCACTGTCTCCTTATGTTACTTACAAAATTACCATCACTTATTTCTGGTGTACACCTTGTGGGAGATGCTTCTCTCTCCTCCTCCAGTTGGAAATCTCTAACATGAAGTAGAATTTGTACCTCTTGTATAGCCCCACTGGAAGAGAGGATTTTGTTAAACTTTACTATTGCTGTTTAAATTATAGACACTATTAATTCTTAAAATACACAATTTTTAAAAATAATGAGCTTTTTCAAAATAACACCCACAGTTATGACAAACATAATACATCACTGCTGCTGCTAAGTCGCCTCAGTCGTGTTCGACTCTGTGCGACCCCACAGACAGCAGCCCACCAGGCTCCCCCGTCCCTGGGATTCTCCAGGCAAGAACACTGGAGTGGGTTGTCATTTCCTTCTCCAATGCATGAAAGTGAAAAGTGAAAGTGAAGTCACTCTCTTTCGTGTCCGACCCTCAGCGATCCCATGGCCTGCAGCCTTCCAGGCTCCTCCGTCCACGGGATTTTCCAGGCAAGACTACTGGAGTGGGGGGCCATTGCCTTCTCGATGTTAATAGTGAGGCAAACTGTGTGTGTGAGAGGTATATGGGTATTGTCTTTGTAACTATTCCACAAATCTAAAACTATTCTAAAATAAAAAATTTATTTTATTAGGACAAAACCACAAAATTATAACGTGAACCTCTAACCCCAACCTTACTCTCAAATCCAACTGCATTTGAGAATTCATGATATATATCCTTGTGAAATGGTCAAGGTCTTGGTACATTTCTAGAGCATTTTTCCCTGAGTTGACAATGTTTATGGATTGGCATTGAAATTAGGTAGACCTGACATCAATTTCAGGCTCTGCCACTATCTAGTTGTATGATTTAGACTGGTTAACTAATCTTTCTGTACCTTGTTACCCAACAGTTAATGAAGATATATACTTGAGGATTAGATAAGTTATACTTGAGTTTACTTACATATATATAAGTAAGTTAATGCTTGATGATGATGAAGTAAGCTCATAAGTCTGCTACATAATAAAATAATAATTATTAATATTGTCATTCTGAAATTAAGAATATAGTTAACTCTATCACCTTCTAGCTCACATTTTCTGGTCTCTTCTACATGCATATCACAGCTGGCTTTGATGAATCAAGATACAAAGAACTCCTCTCCCCTCTTTGTTTGGACAAATGTCAAAAAAAAAAAAAATCACTCCTTTGGGGACTTCCCTGGTAGTCCAGTGGTCAAGCATCTGTCTTGCAATGTAAAGCACAAGGGTTTGATCTCTGGTTGGAGAACTACGATCCCACAGGCGAGTAACCCATGCACCACAACTACTGCACATGAGTACCACAAGGGAACAATCTTGCATGACACGACTAAGACCCTGTGCAGCAAATAACGAAATAAATTAAAATATTTTTAAAACTCCCTTCCCTTTGCACGTTCTACTAATATAAAAAATTTCCTTCCTGGTTTAAAAATGAATTAGCATTCCTTTCATCCTTGTGATCCTTTCTTAAACAATAATAAAAATTCAAGATATCTATCTTTAAAGAAATTATACTTAGAATACATAAAACTCTTTTCTTGAGGAGATGAGATGCACATACACTCAGTCCATGAAGTGCACTAAATATTTAATTCTGTAAATCTTGCCTTTCAGCTTATAGTTCATACCCTTCTGATAGAGATACCCATGATACAGTTATGACTAGATGCAGAGGTCATCTTTTCTGGGACTGTTCATATGAAAGAAATTGCTTCAATCTGCATTAAACTGTCATCTGGAAAAAGAAAAAAAAAATGGACCCGATTTTCTAGAAGATTCAATTCTAGTAATGAGCAACACTGGCCCCTGCCGGTACCTGAGGCTCTGATGAACAAAGTCTACCTTCTAGATTGCTGAAGGTGCTGCCTGTACTCAGGTGGATCTCCAGGCATTTGGGGTTGTGGTGGTCCACTCATTAATGACAAGTGGATGATGAGGTCTCTACTCCAGTGATGGACTTTAATGGCCCCAGTTACCGCTGTGGAACTTGCCGTTTCTTCTGCTCAAATAAATTTAAACTTGCCTGCTCTAACATTGTTGTTGTTCAGTCACTAAGTCATTTCCAACTCTTTGGGATCCCATAGACTATAGACTACCATGCTCCTCTGTCCATGCTGTTTTCCAGGCAAGAATAATGGAATGGGTTGCCATTTCCTCCTTCAGAGGATCTTCCCGACCCAGGTATCAGACCCACATTTCCTGCACTGGAAGGCGGATTCTTTACCACTGAGTCACCTGGAAAGCCCCGTCAGCTCTAATAGCACAATTTTAAAATAATCTTTTCTTTGAATAGTGAGAAGTTGAGAGTAAAAATAGAGCTGATGAATTTCAACTAAATTGTACTGGATACAAACACATATTCCTTAAAGTTCATTTGCTTTATTTCCCAGTATATATCATCTGCTTCATAAAATGCAATATAAATTACTTGAATTTATGGGAAATGCAACCTTGATCTTCATACGAACCATAAATCTTCTACCCAGAAAATACTGTAGATCCATGTGAAAGCAAATACCCAGAACTTGATGCAAATTTTGTGCATTTGAAGAAAGGGTGTTAGCCGCTCAGTCAGGTCTGATTCTTTGTGACCCCATGGACTGGACTATAGCCACCAGGCTCCTCTGTCCCTGGGATTCTCCAGGCAAGAATACTGGAGTGTGTAGCCATTCTCATTTCCAGGTGGCATTCCTGACCCAGGGATCAAACCCAGGTCTCCTGCATTACAGGCAAATTCTTAACCATCTAAGCTACCAGGGAAGCCCCATTTGTGCATTTGGTCCCCAGTAATTCTGAAAAAGAAAAAATATAATAATGTTCATATTTTAATAATGCTGGGGTTATTTTCCTTCCCCAAGCAAATATAAAATTACTTTGATAATGTATGCTAAAAACAGCATGACTGAATAAGCTAGCCAACTGCACTATAAGGCAAGCTTCTTGCTATTGCCTCTGATGGGCCTTGTCCTAACCAGTGGGAACAATCTCTTAAACACTTGGACCAGTGTTTTTAATGTCAACTGGTGGTCAACACTGATCAAGACCTGTAGGGCCTCTACTCTCAGAAGTTCCCATCAAAGAACCTGGAACATACTTTAAAAAATATGAAAAAAATGTAGACTAATGTGGGCTAAAATAATTGTTACAGTCAAAGGAGTGAAACAACAAACATATTTGTCCAAAGGGACCTGGCATAGAGTGTAAAGAAAGCTACAAGATGAAAGGTCAATACAGAAAAAAAGAAAAAAAAAAAAAAAACAGAATAATCCGCTGCTGAGGAGCTTAACTTTGGGAATTAAAATTTATTCACATGATGACAGTCATCAAAACTGGGAAAGGAGAATCCACTGTCATCAAATGCTCATTGTTACTGGCATACAAACCTATATAGATATTTAAAAGCAACTTAGTCACTTCTGACTTCAAACATATCTGAAAGGGTGACCACACATATCTCATGAATCAGTGACTCTTATAAAACATGGACATTTCACATGAAGTAATCTGTAGTTGTAGCCTGCTCTTTTCCCTCCTTCACTCCCTCCTTTTCTTCCTTCATTTTTTTTCTTCCCCAAGTATGTTTAAATCGTGAATTTCCAGGGAAAATCACTTACTAAGTTTTGGAGAATCAAACACTGTAAGCTGTATATGACATCTTAATCTCTGCCTAAAAAAGACACCATTTTAGGGAAAAGTAAGTATGTTTTACACAGAAGCTGCCTGTTTGAAATATTTTCTTTTTCAATCCCAAATACCTTTCTTGTTAAGATACTACTGCAGTGTTTGGAAAGCATTAGCACACCAACAGATGCTCAGAATCAAATGACTTAATAGGCATAAACTTTTTTTTTTTTTCAAATAATTGCAAAGCTTTGGTTTAGCCTTTTGCATACCTTACATAGTTAATTACCTAGGCCTTAATGTTTACATGCAATGAGAGCATCACAGCTATAAACTACATAATTTATAATTGATGTAAATGGGTGTTATTATGTCAATTAGGCAGCTGTGTCCTCCACCTCTTGGTAAACAGCTTTGAGTGATAAACTGAGTTTGCAGAGAGGTACCTTCTTTTCTTCATAACAGATAAAAATAAATTACCAAGGTAGACCAGGCTGTCCAATTGTTCTCTGGTGAGGTAGATGGAAAATCCAGGCCCTTTCTTTTGACCTGTTGACTGCAGCAAATGGTCAATTTCGTCACGCAGCACGGCCATAGCTTTCGGGTGCCGTAGAAGGTAATACAGTGCCCAGAACATGGTAGGAACAGTGTTTGTCACAGAGGCCCAGAGCAAGCCTAAATGATGTGCTGGGAGAAAATAAGTGAAAAGGAAGATTAATAGCGTTTATTACACTGATTAGATTTGCAGTGTGCTAATTAAAAGATGTTAGGACACAGACCCAGCCAAGGATCAGTGCATGCTAATGAGGACCAATAGGCTTCTGAAGTCTAATTTTCTGCTTAATGAGAATAGTTTAAAATGTAATGTGTGTGTGGTGGGGGAGGGGAGGAGGGAGAAGAGATAAGGGGAGTAAATGCAGCTTAGTTATACTCTTTCTCATTATCACCATTAAGTATCTTGCATTACCATCTAAGAAAAAAAAAAAAAAAAAAAATCAATTATCACAAAGGGTTGTTTCAGAGTAAAACATTTTATCATTAGCCAATTAGAAAGAGCATAAAAATTCTCAAGGTCGCCATTTTGTCTTTTTATTTCAAAGGTCTATTGTAAATTATTTTATTTTAGACAAGTTATCATTCAGAAGTTTCTTACCTCCTATTTCAGTGTCCTTGGGCATATAGTATTTCTCCAGGATATCATTCCTTCTTTGAACAACTTCAGATCGTCCTTGTAACTTAGCTAAGCTTTCTATTGTCAAGTCTTTTATAAGTTTAGTTCGAACAGACTTGATGTTTCCTAGAAGCTCAATGGGTATGCCTGATGCTAAACGTGTGAATTTTTCATAAATTTTAAAAAATCATCTTTTAACTCAGTAATAAATGTTTTCTTATCATCAGCAAGAACATTTCCATATATGGTTGTAAATGTCATTTCGAATATTACTGAGTTGCAGAATGGCAACAAATATTCCTTGCTCCAGCTTGTGGTTTTTAAAAGTTGGGGTTCAAAAACTTGTTTCAGATTCTGCATTGTGCTTTCCATCAGTATGTCCAAATGCTTCCCTTGTAAAAATTGATAGGTACTATGAATCTCGTCGATGAGGTCAGAATCTGTTGTCATCTTTTTGATAGAAAATACTCTTTTTAAGAATTTATTAGTAAATATTTGAAAGCTTAATTTTTGATTTTTTGCCACTGACGTGTAGTGGAAAGGATCCAGGATAAATGTTATGTACTTTCCTAAAAGAAATAAACGAGAATATGAATTCATGTGACCATACAACAAAAGAAAACAAGATATCTGAAATTTGAGAATATCCTACTCAAAATTAGAAAGACCTTAATATCTCTTATCTCAAAAGATGCAAAGTACAATAAAAATCTATTTGATTCAAAATTCCTCTACATGTTTCCTTTTAAAATGGAAGATGGTGGGAAAACCCTAGAAGTTTGAAGTTAAATATTCTGAAATTCTTAACTTTCAAAAAGATAGCTTATTCTTCAGATTTTTATTTTAATGAACTACCAAGATATTTAAGTTATCTTTTAAATAGTCTCAACATTCATTACTTAAACATTTCTCATATTTTTCCTCAGTAATAGAATCAGAAAACAAACAATTCAAATTGGTAAAGTATATTATCTTAGCTTTGATTGAATACAATTATTTTAACTGAAATGAAGATTTGGTTCGAAGCAAGTACTCACAAATGAACATCTAATTCAACACTAACAAGTCACAAATACCAATGTTTTCATTTTTATAGATGAGAGTATAGTAGGTCAGGGAGATTCTCTAACATGGCTAAAGTATCATACTGATTTGTGATCAAAAGAAGATTCCAAAACTATGACCCATCCATTCAACTTTCATGAATTTACTTGACATTCATTAACATCCAGGTACTTGGTTGAATCTCTTTCCTCTTAAGATAAAGATGTAAAGGAACCACTGCGTCATTATGGACAGTAAGAGAGCAGAGGCGGGGACACAGTGAAGAGCAAAGGGAAGTGGAATCCGCTTCTGTCTGCCTGGAGTGATAAATAAGCATTCTTTGAGGAGGTGACATTTGGCATTTTCCATATATTGGTCCAAAGTTAAGGTGCTGGTTAAAAGAGCAGATGGCTCCGAGATGGGACCTACAAGTCTTTCAAGTGGTTCTTATAAGTAGGCATACTAAGGAACCTGGCCAGCCGTCTGATGCAAAAGAGCTGACTCATTCGAAAAGACCCTGAGCCTGGGAAAGATTGAGGGCAGGAGGAAAAGAGAGTGACAGAGGATAAGATGGTTGGATGGCATCATCGACTCAATGGCTATGAATCTGAGCAAACTCTGGGAGACAGAAGGACAGGGAAGCCTGGCATGCTGCAGTCCATGGGGTCGCAAAGCGTTGGACGTGACTAAGTGACTGAACTGCAGCCCCACCAGCCCCACTAAGGCACAGACTCACACTGCGGTCTGGCTCTCAAAACTGGCAGGGACCCTGGAGATTCCTGGGTGCACCCTGCCCCTCCCACCACCATCCCAGGAATTTACCCATGAAAGAAAGTCAGGAGAAGCTAAAGGCCAGGATTGTGTAGCCATTTTTTAGCGGCAGAGCCTAGACAAGAAAACAGTCCACACACTGTGCTTTTCCTGGCACTCTTCTCTTTCCTTCTCACTCAAAGGTTGCTTCAAGACTCCTGCTACTGAGAAGTCATATGCATTCAATACTCAATATTAGCTTTAATAAGCCTTCCTTTCCAAAAACACACATGAAATTTAGTTGATCCTACAAACTGTAATGCTTATGTTACTGTCTTCTAGAAAATGATAATTAGACATGAAACTTTGTCAGATCATCTATGCTCAGCTCTTCATGTCATCATTTCTGTGTTTGTATATGTGTTGTGTGTGTGAACCTTTCTTAGATAAACAACTCACTTATTATTTCTTGTAACTCAAACAGCATCACAGAAATTAAATTCAATTTGGGACAAGTTTTATGACAAAGTTTGGAATAATTTTTACCTACTCCTAGAAATAGGATTAATTTTTTTGCTTTTCAGTCTTAAGGCATAATTTAAGGTTTTAGTGTACATAAATATACATGTGCTACAACTTTTTCCCTAAAAATAAATTATATGACTTGTATTCACTCTATTTCCCCTTGATTTAGTTAATAAGGTGGGCCAATTCAGGAATGAGGGTAAAACTCGAGTGACTACTCATTCTGATCAGATCCCAAAGTTATATCTACAAAATAAACTGGATTCCCAACCCCCCAGGAGAGCAAAACTGACTCAACTGGATTTGGGCATATTTTATGACACCTGCTTTACCAAAGCAGCTTAATTAAATAAAATTACCAGCATCTGCCTGACAAATAATTGAAAAAAAAGAGTCAATTCTCTTATGTTGCAAAAGATATAATTTTAGGCAAGGCTGTGTATTTTCACAGGTGGTGATTCATACTTTTCTCTTTTCACTAAATGAAAGGATTTTGCTACATATCTTTACAGAGTTATTTTAAATTCGTCACTAAAATTCAGAGAATGCATAAAAGGCTCAGTTTGTAAAACATAATTTTAGAGAATAGTTGGAATTTTTTGTTACCAATTGTCTGTATTCATCAAAATCTAAGCAGAAAGACAAAACTGTATTCAGTCATGACAGTAGAAGCCACTAGTCACTGACTTATTGAAGTAGAAGCTTCATGTACTTCAGAGATTTTTATCTATAATTCATCATGAATACACATGTATTCTCTCTCTCTCCCTTTCTCTATCTCACCTTGAGGGTGAGGAAATGGGAAGAAATTATGAGGTTAATATCAAATAAAAACAGTAAAAGCTAAATGTGGAAAACTGTGCCTGATTAGCAACCAAGTATTAATTGATTTTTAATAACTGCTTATTTTTAATAGGCAGTGTCACATAGGTTCTTTTTTAAAAAGTTACTGATCAGTTTAATGCAATTTATTTGTAGATAAAATTCTCACTCTTTCCAAGCCTCTTTATACTCCAGGATCTGTATTTTTTTTTCTCAGTTCTTATTTTTATTTTCTTCAATATCAAGGCATTATGCTTTACTGACTCTCTTATCCAAATAAGATGTGGACTGCTGAGTAAGACATTTTGATTCTCTGGATTTTAATTTTCAAGTGGGTTTGGAAGTACTAATAACACTGGAGATGCTAGCTGGCTTTCCAACTTTTAATCTTCAGTATAAACAATTTAAGCTAAGTTTTCCAAAATTAATATTAATTTAAACCATCTGTCCACCATCTGCTAATGTGAGATGCAAAACCAGAGTTTCTTTGTAATCTTTAATCAGACAGTTAGGAAAACACATATACATTCATAAAATGAATTAAAATTTCTTAACAAAGGAAATTTGAAAAGTTATTCTGAAGGCCATGGATTCTTGGAGCAAAATTAACTTTTGTTCCAGTGTGCTTTTATGTAAGTGAATGCTGAGTGTCAACTCATCTAGCTCACAAAGATCATAAGATAGAAACAATATCTTTTGCCATGTTTTCAAAGGAGAAAGGAAAGCTATCAGCAGTTGATGTGAAATATTGATTTAAAGAAGTTCAAAGAATAAATGTCAAAATGAGGCTCACTTTTGCAAAATAATATATATGTGTGTGTATATATATACATATAAAATCATCCTTTAGAGCTGTAAATTTGAAATGGGGTCACATTTTTTAATATATTCTTTACAAAACATTTCATTGTCCTCCTTTTTTAGGAACTGGCTCAACATAAACATATTAACTCCATCATTCCTGAATAACCTGCACATGATCTGTTACTAACCTAAGAGCCGTTTCACTTCCTACAAAATTACTTCTTTTAGGAAGGTGAAGCAACATAATGATGAGTATGTCACTAAATGTTTAAAAAAAAAAAAAGTCATTCACTCTGATGTCTTCTACACAAGAAGTTGACATCTGGATCATTGTAACTTGAATTTTGATGTTTTCATCTCAGATACTTGGTGCTGTACAGGAAGACCTCCAAGGGAATTCAGAACAACCATTTGACTATTTGGAATAGAAATGCCTAGTCAATAAATAAGAGATAAACTATACAATTTTATACAAATTTTCCATAGCTATCACCTTTTAATCTCCACATATACCTGGCTCTCCATTTTAAAATCTCCAGCTGAAAATATTCGTTGGAACAGTGGACTCTGAGACAACTTTTTATTGGGTAAGGATGACCACATTATCCTCCCGCTCTTATTAGGGAGATTTCGCTAGCTGTTGACAATGATGTGCAGTGGTGCTTCGCCGCGGTGACATCTAGGGGAAACAATTCCGCTGCAGCACCACACAAAACCAATTAGAGAACTATTTTCTGCGACAGGTCACGAATTTACATGGTTTCCCATGAAAAGATGTACCTTTTAATTTCTTTATTAAGATGACATTCGTGTCCCTTGAGACTTTTGGGGATGACAATCATTCGCTCATCATGAGAGAACATATACTCAGGGAAATCACATCATGGGACAAAGGTGGGAGACACTGTTTCCTGTTTCACATTTTCCAAATGAGCTATTTTGCCAACTGATCATCAGAAGCATGTACATGAAAAGGATTTCTTGACAGGGATTTATTCAAACTCTAGGAAGAAGCCAAAGGGAAGTAGTAGTATGTATTCAACTCTGGTTGTCTATTGTGGAGTTTAAAAACATAACCATAGTCAATAGATATTAGAAATTCAGCAAGAGTCTCAGTATTTAAGATGAAGATATCAAGTGTCAGCAGAAATTTGTTATTTTCTGAAAACTGAATAAAATTATTCCTATCTGCCTTAAAGTTTCTGCTTAATCATCTGAGGTTATTTTTGTAGACTGTATTAGAAAGGAAAACTGAAAATGTCAATAATTTGTTGTATCTACTCATTAGAATATAAGGTTTACTTTTTAAAGTTAAAAGTGACTTTTTAAAATTTTATTTTGTTTTATATTGGAGTATAGTTAATTTACAATATTGTGTTAGCTTCAGGTGTGCATTTAAGAGATTCAGCTATACATATATCCATTCTTTTTCAGACTGAGCTCCCTGTGCTATACAGAAGGTCCCTGTGGATTATCTATTTTATATATAGTACTGTGTATATGTAAATCCCAAACTCCTAATTTATCCTTCCCCAAGAATTATTTTTTTAAGTGAAGAATATAGTTTTGTATTATGAAGCCAAGTTGTGTCCAGCTCTTTGCAATCCCATGGACTGTAGCCTGGCAGACTCCTTTGTCCATGGAATTTTCCAGGCAAGAATGCTGGAGTGAATTGTATTATTCCCTTCTCCAGGGGATCTTCCAGACCCAGGGATTGAACCTGGGTCTCCTGCATTGCAGGCTGATTCTTTACTGTCTGAGCCACCAGGGGAGCCCTATATACCTACATACCTCTATAGGTATGTATATGTTAATCCCAAACCCCTAATTTATCCCTCCCCAAGAATTACTTTTTTCTAAGTGAAGAAATATGAAATGTAATATGAAACGAATAGTTCACTTAGGCTAGAAGCCCCAACTATGGCCTTTATCTGTGTTATAGTATTTCATCACCTCTAAGGTATTGAGAATTTCCTCATTAAATATTTATTGTGAAATCAATCATTTCTGAGCTGTGAACTAAATGTGGGCAAGAGAGGAGTTAGATAATAATGAAGGGAAAAAGGTAATGTGAGTTAACAATAAAGTCACAATTTATTAAATGCCATGACAGAAGAGATACTAAGAGTGATTTGAGAAGAGGCATTCAGACATAACATGGGGAGGTGGTAAGGATCACTGTAAAACACCAGTGCATTTGACAGGTATGGAGGGATCTGAGTGAGATCATACTTGTTGTCTTCAATTTTCTTGGGAAAGAAACTGAAAGTTATCAGAGCCCAGTGATAGGGAGCTGGAACAGAGCCTCCTATCTGCACATTCAACCAGAAGTAGGAGGGCAGAGGAGTGTAGACAATCTAGGTGTAGAGATCAGCCTCCCAGACATACACGGGACAGACAAAACCAAGAAAATGAATGGCTAGCCCAGGTGATAAGCTGATGTGGAAGACTGAGCAAACATGCTACCATAAATTTCCTCACTGTTTCTACATGTGCTCCTTTGCAACTCTGCCACTATGTCCAGGAAGAAGTGGCGGTCTCTTTTCTTAGCCTTGAATCTGGGTTGGCCTGAGACCTCCTCACACTAACAGAGTGTGGTGGAAGCAAGGTTCTATGACATCTGAGCCCAGGCCTCGAGAAGCCTTGCAGCTTTCCTCTAATCCTCTTAAAGTATCAGCTGCCACGTAAGGACATCATCTTGAGGATGAAACATCATGAGGACAAGGAGGTCCTAATTGGCATGTGATGAGGTCATCTTCGGACATTTAGCCCCAAGCAGCCAAATGGCTCAAGCCACACAAGTGACCTGGGCAAGACCAGTTGTTGTTTCAAGGCATTACATTTGGGGGAGGTTCTTTATGCAGCCGGAGATGTCTAACAGCGGGAGAGCTTGGGCCTTAAAGGAAGATGATTTGAGAACATTCCAGCTTCTCTCATCAGCACCATGACGTTGGACTATGAAGTGATCCTGCTGTGTATATTTTTTCTTGTTTTGTAAACATCTTCTTGAAGTTAGAATCATAAAAAATATTTTTAAGTTAAAAATCTTTTCTGGGCTTCCCTGGTGGTCCAGTGGTTAAAACTCCCTGCTTCCAATGCAAGAGGCATGGGTTCAATCTCTGGTCAGGGAAGTTCTGCATGCCACATGGCGTGCCATCCCCTGCCCCTAAAATGTGGGCCTCCTTGGTGGCTCAGGGGTAAAGAATCTGCCTGCCAATGCAGGAGACTCAGGTTTGATCCCTGGTCTAGGAAGACCCCACATGCTGCAGGACAACTAAGTCCGTGGACCACAACTACTGAGCCTGTGCTCTTGAGCCCAGGAGCTGCTACTACTGAAGCCCGCATGCCGTAGGGCCTGTGATCCTCAACAAGAGAAGCCACCGAGTGAGAAGCCCATGCCCTGCAATTAGAGAACAGTCCCCACTCGCCACAACTAGAGAAAAGCCATGCAGCAATGAAGACCCAGCACAACCAAATAAATAAATAAGTTTAAAAGGTGCATCCTGATCTGTGGGTGCTTGGGGCTCAGGGGAAAGGGACGAGAAGTGAATAGGGGAAATGCAGGGGATTTTTTAGGCCAATGAAACTACTCTTGTGACACCATAATGACGGATACATGACATGATGCATTTTGGAACAGGACCCACAAAGGAACAGGATAAACCCAAGGAACTGGACAACACAAGGAGTGGACTGCAGAGCAAACCACAGACTTGATGATGTATCCACATTGGCAGATCAGTTACCGCAACTGTGCCACTCTAGCATAAGATGTTCATAACAGGCGGAGTTATGACCAGGAAGAAGAGGGCATATATGGGAACTGTCTGTGTTGTCTGATCAGTTTTCTCTAAACCTAACACTGCTCCACAAAACCAAGTCTATCAATGCATTCTGGCTTTAAAAAAAACAATGCTTAAAGGCAAGCTAAACCAAACCCAATAACATGTGACAACAGGAGAGTGGTATTCTCCAGGCACTTTCAAGATAATTCTATAATTTGTTTTTTAACATTAGGATTATGTCAGAGAGTGTTTTGCCTATGTTCTCCTCTAGAAGTTTTATAGTTTCTGGTCTTACATTTAGATCTTTGATCCATTTTGAGTTATTTTTGTGTATGGTGTTAGAAAGTGTTCTAGTTTCATTCTTTTACAAGTGGTTGACCAGTTTTTCCAGCACCACTTGTTAAAGAGACTGTCTTTAATCCATTGTATAGTCTTGCCTCTTTGTCAAAGATAAGCTGTACATAGGTGTATGGATTTATCTCTGGGCTTTCTATTTTGTTCCATTGATCTATATTTCTGTCTTTATGCCAGTACCATACAGTCTTGATGACTGTGCCTTTGTAGTAGAGCCTGAAGTCAGGCAGGTTGATTCCTCCAGTTCCATTCTTCTTTCTCAAGATTATTTTTGCTTTACTGAATGCACACAATGGCTTGCCTAACCTGTTGATTTCTTTCCTGGATTAGAAAGAATAAGAATGAAGAGTTATGTAGTTGAAGAATGATTGACTTTCTACCCACCCTCACCCCTCTTCTCTTTAGCAAATTTGCCCCATGGCCAGGTTGGCATCCAATTGTAGGTGAACCACATAGGCAAAACAGCATCCAAAGGAAGGTCAAGACAAGTCAGCAGTCTGTACACAATGGAAAAATGATGAAGAATCTTACTTCTTACTTTAATGATTAACCGAGATTATTTCTCCATTTTCCCATTACAAATTGTCATGGCTGAGCAGGATCTTGGGGATTGCTCTTCAGATAAGAGTTCACCTTCTCCCCAGGTAGCTGCTTTTCTGTATAAAGCACCTTTCCTTTTTACCAGCGTTTGTCCCTTGATCATTGCCTTTGAGTGATGAGCATCTGAACCTGAGTTGGTAACAGAAATAGGTATTCTGAACCCAGTCTTTTCTTTGTATTTCCTCCCCTCGTTGAAAAGTTAATTGACTTAGTTCATGTAGGTTCATCTCCTGGAGCAGAAAGCAGGTTGGCAAATGATAGGAGACCATCCAGAAGGAGAAGTGGAAGCTATCTGAGCACCCCACAGACATATAGATACCTAACTGTGTATTAATATTCAAAGTACATAGTAGATATAATCGCTATGTACATATTTGGATACAGCAAAACTTAATACAGAGGTAACAGAAAAGTATGGTTGAATATGTCTATCCCTGGGGAATCACAGTCTCTAAACAAAATCTTTCTGAGTCTTATTTAATAAGACTGACCTGACTTAGTCAATGCATAGTTATGATTAATTACTTGCCTTTCCCCCAAACTACAAAAGCAAGAATTCCCTCGGGATCTGCTGTTATCAATGCTTCTGATTCTGGGTAAGGTCACACTACAGATGTTTGTATGTTGTGTGATGCAGATTTACTCCTGGCATAGAAATAAATACTGCTTAATTTGTATAAGTCAGTAGCGTTTATATTCTGTTACAATGGGAACTATACACCGGGATTTCTTACACCTCGTCATTGTTCTATGGCAGTCTCTGAAGCTGCTGAGAGTTAAAGTGGGAGGCCTGACTTTCCCTACTATTTGTGGTGACAAAGGGCAATTTATATTAAAGGAAAGAACGGTAAATAAAATGACGTAATTGCCACAAAAATACAACCACAGAAAAGCAATTGAGAATCATTCACACTGGAATACGTTTGTAGCTATTCCAAGAGCCCTAAGGGACAGAAGGCTGAAAAAAGCCATCTGTGCTCAGGCTTGAAATAAATCACAAAAAGTTTAATTTTTTAAATTTGATTTTGTCCCAGGGGATACAAGGAGAAAATGTCCATTTAAAAAGAATGTTAGACAATAGCTGATCATGCCTCTCAGATTGTCATAACCTCTGGGTAAGATTGCTGGGAAAGAATTATATTTTAAAGTAAAATATTTAACTCATGAGAAGGTAACCGTGTTTAAGCTTAAAGGGAAACATAGTGAAAATGTGTGCATTATTTTGTTTGCGTGTGTGTGTTTATACTGTGGATTTGAGCCTTTTCAATTGAGAAGATCCACAGAGGTATCAGTGACCCCCCAAAAATCCATAGTTGGAGCATAAGATAGAGAAATGCAATCACCAGAAGATGGGTTGAGGCACCATCATAGGCAATTTTAATTCATCAAAAGAGCTCTGGGGTAAAGGAGAGGATGCTTGACTAGCAGAGGAAAAGAGCAAAGGGAAAGGGCTGTGTCACCACCAATTTAGCACCTTTGCTCTTTTGCATAATAATAATTCTACCACTTAACAATTATATGACATTAATAACCAACATAAAACAATGCCTTATATTGGATCCCAACCATTCTTATCACTTCAAATACATTGTCTCTATAAACTCTCCCCACAATTGTAAGAAATGCAGTATTACAGATGAGAAGTCACTACATTACAGGTCAGTATACCACCTCAGATTCTCCTAAATAAAGTCAAAACACTTTTTGATTATTGCTGTTTAGAGACTTTCAAAGCTATGAAGCTAGGAAGTACTTAGCAAGTCAAATACACTGGGAACCTTGAGCAAGTATAATTTATCTGGACCCACGTTATGGTCCTGTTGGCTGTGACTGTGAGAGCCATAGGCGAGTGTCATGGTCCTGGGTGAGGTGAGTGGAATATCTCTATACTCATAATCAGTACTGGCTGCCAGTGAAGAGACACAGGACTCTGCCAGAAGATGATTTGGAAGCTACTTGGAAGCATTCATCTGATGTCAGTGGTGTGAAGTACTCACTTGGATAGCCTCCAAATCTCTCGGCATTTTTCAACTGTGTTTGAGTTAAGTTCTTATAACTAAAAAGAGAAGGACTTATGGGATGCATAAACATCTTTTAACCTAGTATCAAGTATTAAAGGAAGTGGCTTAGAAGTTAGGTACCAGCTCTCTGGAGGTACTTAGCACAATTATTTACTAACTCTGAAATTACTAGATACTTATGAACTTGACTTGGCCATCTATAAAATCACTGCTATTAATCTTTAAACATACCTATGATAGATGATGTGGGAATAAATAGAACAATTCATGTGAAACATCTAGCAAAGCATTTGAGTCAGAAATGCTTTTGAACTGTGGTGTTGGAGAAGACTCTGGAGAGTCCCTTGGACTGCAAGATCCAACCAGTCCATCCTAAAGCAGATCAGTCTTAGGTTTTCATTGGAAGGACTGATGCTGAAGCTGAGACTGCAATATTTTGGTCACCTGATGTGCAGAGCTGACTCATTTGAAAAGATCCTGATGCTGGAAATGATTGAGGGCAGGAGGAGAAGGGGACAACAGAGGATGAGATGGTTGGATGGCATCACTGACTCGATGGACATGGGTTTGGGTGGACTCTGGGAGTTGGTGATGGACAGGGAGGCCTGGCGTGCTATAGTTCCTGGAGTGGCAAAGAGTAGGACACAACTGAGTAACTGAACTGAACTGAACTGAAAGTATTCAAAATACTTGTCTAATATTTTTATATATGCAAACTTCTGGAATAATATGAGAATCATAGAACATAAAGAAATGGAAGATAGGAATTTTAAAGTGTGGCCCAGGATTGTTCAACACTTTCTCATAGGAAACCACATCTAGTTTTCATGAATCCATGTTTTCAGAGATTTTGCCCAGCCACCAAATGTTTTCAGTATATATATTTTTGTATTCAGTTAGAAAAAACAGCCCACAAAACTTTCACAGGAAACCTACAAATTAAAATAAAATAAAAATTGCCACCAACAGTGTAAGAGGGTTCCCTTTTCTCCACACCCTCTCAAAATTAGTACAGCCACTATGGAAAACAGTGTGGAGATTCCTTAAAAAATTGCAAATAGAACTGCCTTATGATCCAGCGATCCCACTGCTGGGCATACACACCGAGGAAACCAGAATTGAAAGAGACACGTGTACCCCAATGTTCATCGCGGCACTGTTTGTAATAGCCAGGACATGGAAGCAACCTAGATGTCCATCAGCAGATGAATGGATAAGAAAGCTGTGGTACATATACACAATGGAGTATTACTCAGCTATTAAAAAGAATACATTTGAATCAGTTTTAATGAGGTGGATGATACTAACGGGATACATGTAATACTAGAAAATAAGCAGTTCTATGACAATCATATAAAAGAAAAGGGATATAAGAATATCAGGAAGCAGACTGAGTACAGTGATCAGAAATTCCTTGAAAACGAGTGATATTAGTGGTAATGGACACCTGAAAAAGAGAGGGAAATATCTTCTCTGTAAAGATATTTGAGGAAGGGCATTCTAACCACAGGAGTGAATAACTACCAAGGCTCTGAGTGGATCGGTTTATGTGGGAACCGAAAGGAGGGTGGCAGAGCTGGAGAGAACAGTGAAAGGGAGAAGAGTGGAGCCAGAGCAGAAATGTCATGAGCTTTGCGCATCTTCCTAAGGATTCGGACATTTACTCAGGAAAGTTCTGAAGTCACTGGAGTGTTTGAAGATGAGCTGTAACATAATCCATCTGGCATTTTAACAGGATCACTCTGGCTTCCTTGCTGAGACACTCAAATGAGGTAAGGATGGAAGTAGGGAGAAGGCAGGGAGGGCGTTAGGAAATGGCAATAATACAAATGTGAAATGAGAGTGGGTTCGTGTATGGTGCAATCACTCAAACTGCCAGAGCAGAAATGTCATGAGCTTTGCGCATCTTCCTAAGGATTCGGACATTTACTCAGGAAAGTTCTGAAGTCACTGGAGTGTTTGAAGATGAGCTGTAACATAATCCATCTGGCATTTTAACAGGATCACTCTGGCTTCCTTGCTGAGACACTCAAATGAGGTAAGGATGGAAGTAGGGAGAAGGCAGGGAGGGCGTTAGGAAATGGCAATAATACAAATGTGAAATGAGAGTGGGTTCGTGTATGGTGCAATCACTCAAACTGGGAGCGGTTTGTTAAGTTCTGGATATATTTTGAAGGTAGAATGAAGATGTTGCCAATTAGCTACAGTGTAAAAAACAAAAAGAAGTAAAAAATGTCTGATCAGTTCAGCTCAGTCGCTCAGTCATGTCCGACTCTGCGACCCCATGAACCGCAGCACGCNAAAAAACTGAGAGCCATTTAGGTTATATAAGTTACTAGAGTAAACATAAAAAAACGCAGAACTTGAACTTAGCAGGGGAAGGAGAGAGAGTGATAGATTTACATCTGCAAATACTGAAATGTATTCCTTTTCAATATAGTGTTTTATATGTTCTTCTCTACTTATGCACTAATATTGTTAAAAATTTAAAATGAACTTTTTTCCCCAATTGCCTAAACAAAGAAATGAAAGATATAAAATCTAAAAGGATGGTAAAAGTTTTAATAGCTTTGTAAGAATCTGTATTTGTTCATATTAACTGACTAATAAAGTATTCTCAACAACAACAACAACAAATTTACAGGAAGGACTCAGCCTTTTTCTAAAAGAGTTAATTTTTCTTCTTTTTGCCCATCTACTTCCTTGTTTCTTCCCTTTTAATAATGTACAAGAATGTCTATTTCGAATGAAAATAGTGCTCAGGGAGCTCAGAAGACAACTTTCAAGGTATTAATACAACCAAGTCAGGTAAAAGCATATAGAATTCTGTTACCTTTGTGAATTCTTTGATGGAAAATATTTTACAGGGAAAAGATTCATATATCAAAGTTAGAGTTAATCTCTACATCTAAAAACAAAAACAAAAAAAAAGTGAAATCCAAACCTTTCAGACATTCATTTAACAGGAAATGTTGTTTATAATATCCACAGCGATGCCAATGTCTTTCAGAAATAAACACTGCATAATTATTCAAAGGCTATAGTTTTTGTTGAGGGGTATAGTACAAAGAGCAGAATGAACTTACAGGTTAATAAACTACCCAATAATCCCTACAAAAGAATATTTTGCACCTGTTTTAATATCTAATCTCCAGACTACATGGGAACAAGAGGAAATACTATAGGCAAAGGTTGTTTTCCTCTTATCCCTCCTTTCTATGCAGCCTCTACCATGGTTTTTTTCCTCCCCATATCCCATCTCCTCTAACCCCCTACTTCCCCCAGTCCACACCCTTCCACTCCCTGCCCTGTCTCATCACCCCTGCTTTATAAGCCTGGTCAGGGTTCTACCCAGTCTCCAAGGCCTATTCTAAGTCTAAAGAGTTTCTTGGGTCTGACTTTCCTTTGACCCTATGTACAGTTTATGCTTTACCTGTTTCACTTGCTCGTATTTAGTCTTCTTCACGTTTGTAGGGGCTCCATCTATAATAATTTAGTCTCAGCTACACTGTGAATTACTCAAAGTTTGTGATTATTCTTTAGGCCTTTCTTGGATTTCTAATAGACTGCCCTGTCTCATCACCCCTGCTTTATAAGCCTGGTCAGGGTTCTACCCAGTCTCCAAGGCCTATTCTAAGTCTAAAGAGTTTCTTGGGTCTGACTTTCCTTTGACCTTATGTAAAGTTTATGCTTCACTTGCTCGTATTTAGTCTTCTTCACGTTTGTAGGGGCTCCATCTATAATAATTTAGTCTCAGCTACACTGTGAATTACTCAAAGTTTGTGATTATTCTTTAGGCCTTTCTTGGATTTCTAATAGTACCTTCCACTGTTGACTCACATCCCCCCTGAGAGATGAAAGAACATTTACATTTCCTTTTTGGTGATAACTTTGTCTATAGCTAATAGAAGGAAGTTAAGCTGGAAGAAGGTGTTCTTGAGAGTAAATAATACCTAGGCCACATACAAAACAAGAGCCCATGGGAATGACATTCCATATTTTAAATTTTGAGTAAAAGGATATTGAGGACAAGAAACTAAATTTATTCTAGCAAAACACATATTCATTCCTATGATCTTGGACATTTCATTTCACGTCATTCTGTTTCATTTGCCATTAAATAATGAAACTCTAGTTTCCCTTCTACGGGTGTAATTTTCCCTTATTATTTACAGAGAATTGTTGCATATTTACTCTAGAGGTGAAAGAAAATATATATTGAAAGACCTTTGCCATTGAACAAGCTGTGAAGCTTTAATCTAATAAGAATAGCCTTTGAGTGTCATGAATGCTTTTTATCTTTACGTGAATTACCCTTTAGCATGCCGAGAGCAAACATCAGAAGGACACCAAGCTCCCTGACAGTTAAGCGGCCAAGCCTCTTTTGGGTTTTCTGGTAATTAGTTGATAAGAGGTCTGTTCAAAGCCAGGATTTGTGTCTCAATGATAGGAAGCACCTTGCACTTTGGATACCTTCTTAGAAAACCCTCTCGTCATATCCCAAAGATTCCTACTCCACAAACTCAAGCAATCATCAACATCTTTATTATTATTATTTGTTTGCTTTTATTCTTTCTGTCAAAATCCTCCTCCAAGGCTATATGTGAGATCTGGAAGGGCTTACATTCATAGGTTCAGAAAACTATAACCTAATCTGCATTGTCTCCTTTGAACATGTTAGACAAGGAAAATTTTCTGTAATGATCTATGCCTCCCCATGCCTACCTCCTCATCCATTCTTTAGTACACCTGCCTCATGTCTGTTGCTTGAAAGTCAAACCACTGGAGTCCATTCTGTTATTAAAAATATTAAAAATCATCGTCAAGGCAGTTCCAATCAGTGAGCTCCAATATTAACTTTATTCCTAATATTTATAAGCTGGAATAGTCCAGGATCTAACAACAGGAGAATGAATTAATAAACTGTAGTAAAAAAAAAAAATTACTCGTAATAAAAATATGGATGAATCTCAAAATATTATGCAGAGTGAACTCAGCCTTACCCAAAAGAATATATGTTGCCTCATTATATTGATATGGCATTCTAGTCAAAACTCATCTATAGCATAAAGAAATCAGAATAAAATTTCCCTCAGGGAATGGAGGTAAAAATTGACTGGAAGGGGAGTGAGGGATGATGGTAATAGAGATATGAGTTATTCAAGTGTAACATTGTCATAAATGAATAAATTTACAACTAAGATTTACCCGTTTTATTGTATACCTTTTATATAAAAAGAAAATATAAACATTTAATCCTGGTTAACAATGTGTTTTGTAATACATAAAGAGAAGTATGACATTTGCTTTGAAGTGTATCAGAGTGTAAGATTTGTTGGCATGATGGATTTTAAAAGCATGGCTAGCTAGATGGACAGAGAAGGCAATGGCACCCCACTCCAGTACTCTTGCCTGGAAAATCCCATGGATGGAAGAGCCTGGTAAGCTGCAGTCCATGGGGTCGCACAGAGTCGGACATGACTGAAGCAACTTAGCAGCAGCAGCAGCAGCAGCAGCTAGATGGACAGTGAAACATGCCCAACTCTTTGTGACCTTATGGGCTGTAGTACACTAGGCCCCTCTGTCCATGGGATTCTCTAGGCAAGAATACTGGAGTGGGTTGCCATTCCATTCTGCAGAGGATCTTGCCATCCCAGGGATCAAAACTGGGTCTCTTGTATTACACAGAGATTCTTTACTGTCTGAGCCACCAGGGAAGCCCAGCTAGATGGATAAGTGATCAGTAAAATAAAATGTTAATGGCAAGTATAAATGTAGGTACATAGCTTTTTACTGCAAAAATAATTTTAATTTTGTGGTATGTTTGAAATTTTTCATGATATAAAGATGGAGGAAAGAACTAGCTAATTCTTCTTATTAGTAGTTTATTTCTAGTAAGTCTTGATAAATTTCCTAGAATTTGAGTGTATATACTATTTTTTTGGTTCTCTCAGGAAAACAAAGATGCTGGGTAAAGAATAATTTTATTCACACTTTTACAACTACTGAGAATAACTTCATTATGTGATGAATGAAAAATTTAAACTTGCCTATTATTTTTTTAAAAACCTAAACCAAATAATCTATAACTTAAATCTCATTTTTCATATGGGATAAAATTTACTAAATAAAATGACTAGGTGCTTAAGTAGGTTTTTAAGATTATTAAAAATATAAACTTAAAAAAAAATAGTCTTAACCCCTAATATTGAAGGTTCTGTGCCATCTAGAGTCAGAATTAATCTCTATCCTACCTAGAAGGTAGAATTAACATACAGATTATTTTCTTTTTAGCCATAATTTGATTTAATCCTCTTAAAATCTCCCCAGAACTTTATGATGGCCCTATCATCAATAACATCCAATGCATCTTTATTTTTTTCCCAATACACCTTTTTGCAATTCATTATGTGAAATTAAAATTTGGTTACTCTTGAAAATATGAAAAATAGAGAAAAGAATATATTTATATTTCCATGTAATGGTGACGATAGTAACTTAAACACAGAGCACTGAATATATATGTACTTAGTAAGTTAATTGTTTTCTATATGTATTCACTTTCTCCATGGAGTTGTCTCATTTTTTTGGCATGTTTGTTTTGGTTGCTTTGTATACTCTTCTTTATTTTGTCACATAAAATTCATTGGAATGTCAAATCTGAGTGCAACATATAAAGATAAACACAAGGAAAACAAAGTGGGAAACCTGATCAGTTCAGTTCCAGTCACTCAGTGGTGTCCAACTCTTTGCGACCCCATGAACCGCAGCGTGCCAAGCCTCCCTGTCCATCACCAACTCCCAGAGTCCACCCAAACCCATGTCCATTGACTCAGTGATGCCATCCAACCAGCTCATCTTCTGTTGTCCCCTTCTCCTTCTGCCCTCAATCTTTCCCAGCATCAGGATCTTTTCCAATGAGTCACCTCTTCACATCAGGTGGAGAGACTATTGGAGTTTCAGCTTCAACATCAGTCCTTCCAGTGAACACCCAGGCTCCTTTAGGTGTGTCTCCTTTAGGATGGTTTGGTTGGATCTCCTTGCAGTCCAAGGGACTCTCAAGAGTCTTCTCCAGGTCGATGTGTAGCAAAACGAATACAGTATTGTAAAGCAAAACAAACTAAATAAAATAAAATAAAAATTAATTAAAAAAAAAAAGAGTCTTCTCCAACACCACAGTTCAAAGGCATCAATCCTTTGGTGCTCAGCCTTCTTCACAGTCCAACTCTCACATCCATACATGACCACAGGAAAAACCACAGCCTTGACTAGACAAACCTTTGCTGACAAAGTGATGTCTCTGCTTTTTAATATGCTCTCTAAGTTGTTCATAACTTTCCTTCCAAGGAATAAGTGTCTTTTAATTTCATGGCTGCAATCACCATCTGCAGTGATTTTGAAGCCCAGAAAAATAAACTCAGCCACTGTTTCCATTGTTTCCCCATCTATTTGCCATAAAGTGATGAGACTGGATGCCATGATCTTAGTTTTCTGAATGTTGAGCTTTAAGCCAATTTTTTCACTTTCCTCTTTCACTTCCAACAAGAGGCCCTTTAGTTCTTCTTCCCTTTTTGCCTTAGCCATAAGAGTGGTGTTATCTGCATATCTGAGGTTATTGATATTTCTCCCGGCAATCTTGATTCCAGCTTGTGCTTCCTCCAGCCCATCTTTTCTCGTGATATATTCTGCATAGAAGTTAAATAAGCAGGGTGACAATATACAGCCTTGACGGACTCCTTTTTCTATTTGGAACCAGTCTATTGTTCCATGTCCAGTTCTCACTGTTTCTTCCCGACCTGCATACAGGTTTCTCAAGAGGCAGGTCAGGTGATCTAGTATGTCCATCTCTTTCAGAATTTTCCACAGTTGATTGTGATCCACACAGTCAAAGGCTTTGGCATAGTCAAGAAAGCAGAAATAGATGTTTTTCTGGAACTCTCTTGCTTTTTCCATGATCCAGCGGATGTTGGCAATTTGATCTCTGGTTCCTCTGCCTTTTCTAAAACCAGCTTGAACATAGGGAGTTCACGGTTCACGTATTGCTGAAGTCTGGCTTGGAGAATTTTGAGCATTACTTTACTAGCATGTGAGATGAGTGCAATTGTGCAGTAGTTTGAGCATTCTTTGGCATTGCCTTTCTTTGGGATTGGGATGAAAACTGACCCTTTCCAGTCCTGTGGCCACTGCTGAGTTTTCCAGATTTGCTGGCAAATTGAGTGCAGCACTTTCACAGCATTATCTTTTAGAATTTGAAATAGCTCAACTGGAATTCCATCACCTCCACTAACTTTGTTCATATTGATGCTTCCCAAGGCTCCCTTGACTTCACATTCCAGGATATCTGGCTCTAGGTGAGTGATCACACCATCGTGATTATCTGGGTTATGAAGATCTTTTCTGTACAGATCTTCTATGTGTTCTTGCCACCTCTTCTTAATATCTTCTGCTTCTGTTAGGTCCAGACCATTTCTGCCCTTTATCGAGCCCATCTTTGCATGAAATATTCCCTTGGTATCTCTAATTTTCTTGAAGAGATCTCTAGTCTTTCCCATTGTATTGTTTTTCTCTATTTCTTTGCACTGATTGCTGAGGAAAGCTTTCTTATCTCTCCTTGCTGTTCTTTGGAACTCTGCATTCAGTTGGGTATATCTTTCCTTTTCTCCTTTGCTTTTCACTTCTCTTCTTTTCACAGCTATTCTTAAGGCCTCCTCAGACAGCCATATTGCTTTTTTGCATTTCTTTTTCTTGAAGGTGAAGGTGAAGGTGAAGTCGCTCAGTCGTGTCTGACTCTGCGACCCCATGGACTGTAACCTATTAGGCTTCTCCATCCATGGGATTCTCCAGGCAAGAATACTGGAGTGGATTGCCATTTCCTTCTCCAGGGGATCTTCCCGACCCAGGGATCGAACCCGGGTCTCCCGCATTGGAGGCAGACGCTTTAACCTCTGAGCCATCTTAATTCCTGTCTCCTCTACAATGTCATGAACCTCCCTCTATAGTTCACTCTGCACTCTGTCTATCAGATCTAGTCCCTTAAAGCATTTCTCACCTCCACTGTATAGTCAGAAGTGATTTGATTTTGGTTATACCTGAATAGTGGTTTTCCCCATTTTCTTCGATTTCAGTCTACACATTTCATATTTCTCTATTTAATGGTTTTTTTTTAAGAAGATTTTCACTGATGAGAGTATCATGTTCTGTGGTCTCATTATTCTCATTCAGTGTCTATACAAGTGGTATTTTAATTATGTCTTCTAAAATAAAATTATTCTGTAAATCTCTTAAATTAATTGCAACAAGAAGGCAAACTTATGAGAAATTGAGTCCCATGCTTCTGACATGGATCAATGTTTTGTATTTTCCTTTACTTCAGGGAAAAATAGTCACATTCCTCAGTATCAATAAGGTTTTCAATGGCTTTCAACATATTTGTAAGTTAAAGAATTAGATTAGTAATAAGCAGTTGACAGATATGACTGTCTTCATAATGAAGTGACACTGTTAAATCTATGTGGGCTCTATAGGGTGTTTCCAAAGATGTAGTCTTCTTTGAGAATAAAACTGAATTTACATCAACAGCAAGTCCCTTTTGAGTCTTTCCTTTCTCCAGAAACAAGGTTTCAGTTTAAATGGTTTTCATAGACTTAGAGGTAGTTCACAGTACAGAATGTTGTAGAATAAACAAGAAATATTAAAAACATATTTCAGCAATGTGTTGATTCATCACAAAGATATTCTAAATTTCATTTGTTAAGTAATGCTCTGAAATACAAGGCAGTTTGATTATAGATATAATTTTTAAGCAAACAACAAAGGTTCTAAAAATAAAGGAATGTCTAAATTTATTTCTTAATATACTTCAATATTGAAGCTTTAATAATATATTGAAAAATGTTAGAAAAACATTTTACAATTTATTGACATATTAAAAACTCAATTTTTGTATCATAGAGGAATAAAGCATGTCAGATATAAACTCTTTTTTTTTTAATGTGCTTCAAATAGATTTGTATAAATACACAGTGCCTCCTAAATGGAAGATACATGGTATTTTGAATGAATAATAAATGAGTGCAAAATGACCTCCTTCATCAGGCTGAATGTCCTGAGGCAATACCATCTCATGTAGTCTCCACAGTACTAGTTTTGTTTTGTTTCCCTTATATAACACTCCTAGGGTTTGAGCAGAAGACCATAATGATCATAACTTTAAGATGAAATCAAAAGTTGGCCTTTTACAACAGTGGTCTTAAAGAACAAAATCTACAATTTGGACTTAATAGATACCAACAGGAAATTCCGTTCAGAAGCAGCAGAATGCACAATTTTCCAGTGCACATGGACCATTCTGCAGTATAGATCACATGCTATACCACAAAGTAAGTCTTAATAAGTTCAAGAGGACTGAAATTATATAAAGCATTTTTTTCTGATCCCAATAGTATAAAACTAGAAATGAACTACAGAAAGAAAAAAGGGAAAAGCACAAACACATGGAGAATAAACAATATGCTATTAATAAGCCAATGGATCCATAAAGAAATCAAAGAGGAAATCAAAAACTACCTTGAGACAAATGGAAATGGAAACATAGTTTTCCAAAATCTATAGGATGCAGAAAAAAATACTTTTTAAAAGGGACATTTATAGTGATGCAAGCCTTTCCCAAGAAATAAGAAAAATCTGACATAACCTAACTTACCATCTAAAGGAATTAGGAAAAGAACAAAGCCCAAAGTCAGCAGAAAGAATTAAATAATAAAGACCAGAGAGGAAATAAATAAAATAGAAACTGAAAAACAAAAGAGAAAATCAATGACACTAAGAACTTTTTCTTTTTTGAAAGGCTAAACAAAATTTATAAACCTCTACACAGGCTCACCAAAAAAGAAAAGAGAGGGAACCCAATAAAGCAAGAAATGAAAGAGGAGAAATAATAAGTGATAACACAGAGATACAAAAAAATCATGAGAGTAATACAAAGAGTAATATGCCAATGAACTGGACAACCTGGAAAAATGGACAAAATTCTAGAAACATAACAAACAGCCAGGACTAAATCAAGAAGAAACAGAATCTGAACAACTGATCTCGACTAGTGAAACAGATTTTATAATTCAAACAAGCAAACAAAATTTCCCAGCAAATAAGAGTCCAGGACTAGACAGCTTCACAGGGGAATTCTACCAAAAAAAAAAACCACAAGAGCTAATATCTATCCTTCTCAAATCATTCCAAAAGCATCTACAAATAACAAATGTTGGTGAGGATATTGAGAAAACAGGAATCATTTGAACACTTGTTGGTAGGTCTGTAAATTGGTACAGCCACTACAGAAAACAGTATGGAGGTTCCTCAAAAAGCTAAAAATAGAGCTGCTACATGATTCAGAAATCCTACTCCTGGGTATATATCCAAAAAAAAAGAAAAGAAGAAGAAAACACATTTTAAAAGATATATTCACCCCAATGTTCATAGTAGCATTATTTATAATTGGCAAGATATGGAAGCCATCCATGTGTGCATCAACAAATGAATGGATAAAGATGTCGTATATAAATCCAATGGCATATTGCACTGTTCTTAGTCACTCAGTCATGTCCAACTCTTTGCAACCCAATGGACGGTAGCCCGCCAGGCTCCTCTATCCATGGGGATTCTCCAGGCAAGAATACTGGAGTGGGTTTCCATGCCCTCCTGCAGGGCATCTTCCCAACCCAGGAACCGAGCCTAGGCCACGTGCAGTGAAGACAGATTCTTTACCATCTGAGCCACAAGCGAAGCCCAAGAATACTGGAATGGGTAGCCTACCCCTTCTCCAGAGGATCTTCTTTACCCAGGAATTGAAACAGGGACTCCTGCATTGCAGGTGGATTCTTTACCAGCTGAGCTACCAAGATGTCATATATAAATCCAATGGCATATTATTTAACTGTAAAATAGAATGAAAAAAATCTGCTATTTGCCATGGATGGACCTGAGGAGAAGGGTAATAATTATGTTTAGTGAAGTTAAGTCAGACAGAGAAATAAAAATACTCTATTTTAAGACCTGTATGTAGAATCTAAAAAATGAAACGAATGTACGTAGAAAAAAGGAAACAGACCACAGATATAAAAATCAAACTAGTGGTTACCAGTGAGGAAAGAAAAGGGAAAGGTGTAAAATAAGGGCATGGGATTAATAGATATAAGCCATTATGTATAAAAGAGATAAGCAACAAGGATACACTGTGTATGATATTATTATTATTATATTTAGGTCGCTCAGTCACGTCTGACTCTTCGCGACCCCGTGGACTCTTGCCCACCAGGCTCTTCCGTTCATGGGATTCTCCAGGCAAGAATACTGGAGTGGGTTGCCATTTCCTTCTCCAGGGGATCTTCCCAACCCAGGGATCGAACCCAAGTCTCCCGCATTAGAGGCAGACGCTTTAACCTCTGAGCCACCTGAGAAGTGCACACTGTGTATAGCACTGGGAATTATAGCAATTATTTTATAATAACATTAAAAAATGATTATAATTTGTAAAATGGGCTTCCCAGTTGGTGCTAATGGTAAAGAACCCACTTGCAAGTGCAGGACACAAAGAGACACAGGTTCGATGCCTGGGTTGGGAAGATCCCCTGGACGAGGGCATGGAAACCCACTCCAGTATGTTTGCCTGAAGAATCCCATGGACAGTAGAGCCCAGCAGGCTATAGTCCATAAGGTTGCAAAGAGTCGGACATGACTGAAGTGACTTAGCATGTGTGCACATAACCTATAAAACAGTGAATTGCTGTATTGTATACCTGAAAATACTAGAATATTGCAAAGCAACTATACATCAATAAAATAAATGTTGGCCTTTTCTATTGTAAAGTTATCAGAGACACTGCAAAAGTTGAGTATAAATTACCTTCCAATCAAATCAAAGTCTTTGTTTTTCTTTAGCTATAATGCTTTTATTTTATCCTCCTGTTGCTTTGTTGTTTTCCTCAATTGACTTGGAGATTGTAGTCCCCAGAAAGATCTATTTTTACCAATCTGAATGAATTATAGCTTAAGCTGTTTCCTGACTGAGGAAGGTAGCTATTAAAATACTAACCCACTGAGGTTGGAAAGTGCCCAGTGGAAAGTGAGTGTCAGGAAAGTGAGCATACATGTTGTCAGAAAAAGGAACATTTTAATGCATTCCAATTAGGCCAGAGATGCCACTAGAGTCTGACTGGAAACCAGTTGTGATTACCATCGATGACTCATAAAAACCACAATTCAATTTACTTTTCAGCCACTGCTGCTTGTTTCAGATCACTGAAGTCCAACACTGGTAGGAGAAAGTCACAGATTGCTGTATGCTCAAAGATTAGATTGACTTATTTTCACAGACTTTCATTTCGGTGACATAATCATTGCTGGAGGCAGTCCCACTTGCATGAGTTTGACCACCGTATGAGAAATAGATGTCAGATTTGGTGGTTAATAGGTTCTGATGCTGGGAGGGATTAGGGGCAGGAGGAGAAAGGGACGACCAAGGATGAGATGGCTGGATGGCATCATGGACTCAATGGACGTGAGTCTGAGTGAACTCCGGGAGTTGGTGATGGACAGGGAGGCCTGGCGTGCTGCGATTCATGGGGTCACATCACAAAGAGTCGGACACGACTGCGCAACTGAACTGAACTGAACTGAGGTTCTGATGCAAAATGATAACTGTAAAAATAAGGCTTTCTAAAAGAAAAGAAATTTTAGTAATATTTAAAATATCCCCATCATCATACTGGAAGTTCTCACTGTGCCATTTAGAAGAATTCTATCTCTACACAGATCAAGGAAGTTTTGTGATGCAGAACTACACTGGGGATTCCCAAAGACCTCCTTCTTTCTGTGTGGTAGAAGAAGAACAGAAAGTCTCTAAGTTGCCTGCAAACCCATCAACTTCTATTCTAATAAAGGCTTCTGAGGGGACAGTGGGGCCATCACAATGTAAAACTCTTTTATTTTCCTTAAGGAAATCACATGCACAAAATGGAATTAATTATAAATGGGCTAATATGAATAGGCACAGGAGGGCCTAGAGGAGCTATCTTACGTTGAAGGTCAGGAACGGTGGCAGTAAGGAGATACCCCTCATCCAAGGTAAGGAGCAGTGGCTGTGCTTTGCTGGAACGTTCAACTTCAGCTTCTTCAGCATTACTGGTTGGGGCATAGATTTGGATAATTGTGATATTGAATGGTTTACCTTGGACATGTTGCTGGTCAGGACACAGTTAACTTCTCCTGGCTAGTGCAGATATCATTATCTGTAAAACAACTCAAGAATATGGCTCAGGATATTATCTATCTATTATCAACCTAGACAGCATTTTAAAAAGCAGAGACATTACTTTGCCACAAAGGTCTGTTTAGTCAAGGCCCACATCTGAGGTCAGTGGCAGCTGGGAGGAGCTACCCCGCTTCTGAGGTCAGGGGCGGCAGCTGGGAGGAGACACCCCGCTTCCAAGGTCAGGGTGGCTGCTGGGAGGAGCTACCCCACGTCCAAGGACAGTAGCGGCAGGGAGGAGACACCCCACGTCTGAGGTCTGGGGTGGCCAGGAGAAGCCACCTTGCCCCCGAGGTCAGGAGCAGCAGCTGAGAGGACCCACCCACGCCCGAGGCCAGGGCCAGCGGTGGGAGGAGCAACCCGAGGAGTGGTGGCTGGGCAGGCACAGGAGGGCCTAGAGGAGCTAACCTACGTTGAAGGTCAGGAATGGTGGCGGTAAGGAGATACCCCTCGTCCAAGGTAAGGTGCAGTGGCTGTGCTTTGCTGGAGCAGCCGTGAAGAGATACCCCATGCCCAAGGTAAGAGAAACTCAAGTAAGATGGTAGGTGTTGCAAGAGGGAATCAGAGGGCAGACACACTGAAACCATACTCACAGAAACTAGTCAATCTAATCACCCTAGGACCACGCCCTTGTCTAACTCAATGAAACCAAGCCATGCCTGCGGGGCAACCCAAGATGGGAGGCTCATGGTGGAGAGGTCTGACAGAATGTGGTCCACTGAAGAAGGGAATGGCAAGCCACTTCAGTATTCTTGCCTTGAGAACCCCATGAACAGTATGAAAAGGCAAAATGATAGGATACCAAAAGAGAAACTCCCCAGGTCACTAGGTGCCCAATATGCTACTGGAGATCAGTGGAGAAATAACTCCAGACAGAATGAAGGGATAGAGCCAAAGCAAAAACAATACCCAGTTATGGATGTGACTGGTGATAGAAGCAAGATCTGATGCTGTAAAGAGTAGTATTGCATAGGAACCTGGAATGTCAGGTCCATGAATCAAGGCAAATTGGAAGTGGTCAAACAAGAGATGGCAAGGGTGAACCTTGACATTCTAGGAATCAGCGAACTAAAATGGACTGGAATGGGTGAATTTAACTCAGATGACTATTATATCTACTACTGCGGACAGGAATCCCTCAGAAGAAATGGAGTAGTCATCATGGTCAACAAAAGAGTCCGAAATGCAGTACTTGGATGCAATCTCAAAAATGACAGAATGATCTCTGTTCATCTCCAAGGCAAACCAATACAGTATACTAACACATATATATGGAATTTAGAAAGATGGTAACAATAACCCTGTATGTGAGACAGCAAAAGAGACGCAGATGTACAGAACAGAATTTTTGACTCTGTGGGAGAGGGAGAGGGCGGGATGATTTAGGGGAATGGCATTGAAACATGTATAATATCATATAAGAAATGAATCTCCAGTCTAGGTTCATTGCAGGATACAGGATGCTTGGGGCTGGTGCACTGGGATAACCCAGAGGGATGGGATGGGGAGGGAGGTGGGAAGGGGGTACAGGAGTGGGAACTTATGTACACCCATGGCGGATTCATGTTGATGTACGGCAAAACCAATACAGTATTGTAAAGTTAAAAAATTAAAAAATTAAAAAAAAAACTAAGAAAAAAATGTTAGGATTACTACACTCAAAAGCAACAGTTTTCTTTTGTATTGCTCTACAAGTAAAGTAATATACAAATAACCCAATTTTGCCTAGAGAAAAAATATAACAACATTAAAGAACAGGTGAGAAATTGTAAGTAAGGAACTTAAAAGAAATGTCATTTACCTCCAAGGAGAAGAGTGAAAATGTCACCATACTGCTTTTGAAGAGTAGTCATGAAACCCAGAGGATCTTTTTGTAATTTCAGGGCTTGTCCAAAGTAATAAATGTTAGGATTACTACACTCAAAAGCAACAGTTTTCTTTTGTATTGCTCTACAAGTAAAGTAATATACAAATAACCCAATTTTGCCTAGAGAAAAAATATAACAACATTAAAGAACAGGTGAGAAATTGTAAGTAAGGAACTTAAAAGAAATGTCATTTACCTCCAAGGAGAAGAGTGAAAATGTCACCATACTGCTTTTGAAGAGTAGTCATGAAACCCAGAGGATCTTTTTGTAATTTCAGGGCTTGTCCAAAGTAAGGAAGCCAGCCTTTTATCAATGGAGGCTCACCACGTCTCCTATAGGAAAAAAAAAAAGAAAATAAAAGAAAAAATTAAATCATTCTTATTTTAACACCTGTGGGTCATTTATCCAGTCTAGAAGTAGACTGGAAGAACTTCACAGCTTTTTTTTTTTTCCAATTCTTTTATTCGGTGAACGCTAAGTCACTTCAGTCATGTCCGATGCTTTGCGACCCTATGGACTGTAGCCCTCCAGGCTCCTCTGTCCATGGGATCTCCAGGTAAGACCACTGGAGTGGCTTGCCATTTCTTCCTCCTGGGGATCTTTCCAATCCATGGACAGAACCTGTCTCTTATGTCTCCTGCTTTGGCAGGTGGGTTCTTTACCACTAGTGTCACTTGGGAAGCCCTTTATTCAATGATTCTTATATAATCTTAGACGTGTATTTATTGAGCCTCTTCATGTGTGTGGCTCTGAGGCGGACAGTTCAATTTACAGTTTTTGGTGAGCAACATTTGTGAGAAATTGTGTCTTATGAGACTCAATTGGCTGAAATGACAGACACATTCAGTAAACATTTTGTGTGTGAGCGCTCCTGCTGTGCTTCTGGGGGTTAGATGTCAGGTAGTTTAGCTGCCAAAGTAAAGCTCTTTGTTATCAGATGTCAATTAGATTGGAATTAAATAATTAGAAGAGGGGCAATTATTAATCTTGAAAAATCTTTTGTGTTGTTGAAAACAATAAAAACCTCAATATTATCCTATGAAAGGTTTTTTAAATATTCTTTATGAAGATTTTTATTCAAACTATAAACAAATAGGAATATTTATTAAATTTTACAAGATTTTTTAAATATATGAAGTATGTTCAATGAATCATTGAAATATTGTGAATTAAAAACCAAGTTTCTTCTTTTCTGACCCATAATCCTAGCAAAACTGGACTTCAAAATTTCTTCTCAGTCATTTATTTGGTGAACTCAATCTGATTTAAAGTTAAAAAAAATCCAAAGCCATTTTATCCTACAAGGGATTAAAACAAATATTCAAGAGAACTCTGATGATTCCCCATCCCATCTGTGAAGATGACTTATACTACACGCAATACAACCCATTTTGATTAATCACAAGATATTACAAGCTCAGATCTAATCGAAGATCAAGATTGTGATCATACTCAGCATGGAATTTTATGTAGCTAGATTAACCCTATCAAAAGCTTTTGTTTTCCCACAACCCAATATGGTAGAATTAAACTTGAAAAATTTATCTTTATAGTAATTTACAAAATACAAGCGTTGTTTAAACACATATACTTAGAATAGGAATACAGGGAACACAACATAGAAACGTGTGTCTTAGGGGCTTCTCTGGGGGTCCAGTGATTAAGAGTCTGCCTTGCAGTACAGGGGACGCAGTTGAGGAGCTAAGATTCCACATGCCACAGAGCAACTAAGCTCACTTGCTGCAACTACTGATCTCAGTGCTTCTGGAGCTCATGCACTACAGTGAAAGACCCCACAGGACACAACGGAGATCCCATGTGCCACAACTAAGACCCTATGCAGCCAAATAAATAAGCAAATAAACAGACAAATAAAAAATAAAAAAACCCACCACCCCCTCCCAAAAAAGAAACGTGTATCTTACTCTTCATCTCACTCCCTGTTATTTTCTTGAATGCAACTCAGCAATGGAGACTTGCTTTTTTGAGAAATATAAAAGCGTATCAAGAAAATAATGTTTAACAGTTAATTTTAAGTCCAAAGATTAATCAATAAGAAGACATTACACATATGATTGGAAAGTAGGCCCCCAAGTTAGAAACTACCAAAGCTATTCATCAACGACTCTTTTGAAATTTGCAAGTGATTTAGTTCACAAAACTTCCTGTCAAAATATTAACTCTCTTCCTCGGTCTACTTTTCCTCTACTATGTTTAATGCTGCTTGAATGCTGCACTGTGACAAAGATTTTGAAAGGCTTTTTGTCATATCATAATTGAATGCAACTGATTTCATCCTCTGTGCTTGTCATCTCGGAGAAGGCAATGGCACCCCACTCCAGTACTCTTGCCTGGAAAATCCCATGGGCGGAGGAGCCTGCTAGGCTGCAGTCCATGGGGTCGCTAAGAGTCGGACACGACTGAAGTGACTTAGCAGCAGCAGCAGCAGCTTGTCATCTGGTCAAAAGTTGTACATTCTTCACAGGGTTTCTGAGAGGGTAAAGGATGGAGCTCGGAAATCCAGAGGAATGAACTGAAAATTCAAAGGTAGGGAAACGCATTAGGAAGCCATTTTATTGCTATTAAGATGAGAGGTCATCATTTCTTACAGCTGTGCTCATTTGGGTAGAAATAAGCCTCAAGCTATTAAATGTGTGTGTGCTAGTCACTCAGTCATGTCTGACACTTTGCAACCCCACGGACTGTAGCTCGCCAGGCTTCTCTGTCCCTGGATTCTCCAGGCAATAATACTGGAGTGGATTGCCATTCCCTTCTCCAGAGGAACTTTCCAACCCAGGGATTGAACCCTGGTCTCCTGCATTGCAGGCAGGTTCTTAACCGTTTGAGTTACAGGGAAGTACTTAATACCATGTCACAGCTATGCATATTTTCAGGAAAAAAAATATAGTGCTAGTTCAACTTATGACCCATCGAAGACAGTTAACAGAAATCTGTCTTCATCACTATATTTGTAAAAATTATTTAGGGAGGAAAGACATCATCATCACGATCCAGAAAGGCCTGTTGACACCTGGCACAGCGCAAACACTGCTATCTGTCTCTTTCATGCTCTGTGACTTTGAAAATGAAGTACCAACTGCTCACTGCTGAGTGAAGGGATAGGATGCTTAATGCTTATTGGGGATGTTCCAGTTCCAAAGTTTAAGAGGAACAAGTCCTGAAGCAATGGTGGGTCACCAACCTCTCCCCTCAAATCTACAGTCCATATCCCTCTTTTTCCCCCAATCAAATACCTTCTTTACTATTTTAGAGACTACAAGATCATATCCTGTAAATTATACAACTTAAAGCTTACAAAGAATCTCAATGATTAATCTCAAGTTCTATGTAGAGACCACAGCATCACTGCTCACAGGTCATCCCTACAACTTGTAGGACACATCTTAAAGTTCAGGCAAAGTGCCAGTATGGTCCAGACTTATCTGGAAGCAAACTGGAAAAGAATCTAAATACATAAAATAGCTATAGAATACAAAAGACATTAATGACATTTCCCTTTGGTGAAAAAGCAGCACATAAAATCTAAAAGTGGACCAACAGAGAATACTTGGTTTCTAATGATACATGACGTTCGTCTTTATGCTACACCTTCCATAAATAAACAAGGTAAATGATTTGACATCCCACATATTGTACCCCTGGACATTTAGAGCCAGCACTTTCCAAAGCAGTCTACATGTGTCAAAGTATTTTCTTCTCCATTTTTCCCATGATCATTCCAGGGTAGGAATCTCAGTTATTGAAACAACCTTCTAAGCAAGTAGGGAGCAAGCCTGATACGTGCACAATGATCTAGGGAAAAGATAAAACTACATGTTGATGAAGTTTTTCTAGACAATACATTTGTATCAGGTTATCTAATATCTGGAACAGTACCTTAGTAATTTTTTTTATTTTTCCTAACTAATATTTTCTTTGTGTAGGTGGTTAAATTTCAGAAACTACACAACTAAAGGGCATTGCAGTATCTGACGATAATACTGATCTTTTGAACTAACTGTGCTGTTGAGCAAGGCACTTTTGAAGTTGCTCTGTTTTATGCTTCCCTTACTTATTTTGGAAACTACTTATTTGCAAAATGTCATCTGCCTCTTTGTGTCTCTTAGAACTGTATTCTTGAAACATCCTCTATTCTGTCATTCTTTTTTGGCTCCAATGGGGGCACCAAGATACCTAAAAATATTCCTGCATCTCTGAAAAGCATAGAATCAACATGCCCTTTGGGACATTGTGGAGAGGGAGTATCATCACAGGGTTGTGGATGAAAGGTCCCGAGAGAGCGTGTGGAAGATATGTTGGAGCAACCTCAGGGAGCACCCAGGTGGGGCCAAGCAAGCCCAGAACCACATGCCTCGCTTTCTCCAGAAACTTGGTGAGTTAAAATCAGCTGGGGAACTTCAGTAAGGGATGCAAAGGTTGAGGACTGCTCCCAAACCCTAGCCAGGAGGCACCTCCGGGAAGCCGTAGATGAACCATATGAACATCTGTATAACAGGACTCGCCAGATCAACAGAAAGGAAGGGGAAGAGAGAATCCCAAATCTCATTTATTCCTGGTACAAGAGACCAACTTTTAAAGGAGAAGTGACTGAGCCACTTTTCACTGGAAATATTCAGTGTTTTCTGCTATGAGCAGAAACAGGGGCTCAGAAATCTGAATTCAGGTATAAAGAATTAAAATTACATTTCTGCACATCTGACTCATCCTAGGAGACTGCAAATCCCATATGCTAGCTATGTGTAGCTAGATGCTCAGTTTTTTCACCTGAAAATGAGACTAAAGATATTCAGTTTAGAGATTCACCCATCAGGCTGAGGTAAAGTATTAGAAAGTAGCTGGTACACAGAGTATGGTTAGTTTTCCCTTGGGAGCAATAAAGATGTCCTTAAACTGGTGAACGGACAGGCAAACTTTATATAAGTCCATATATATTGGAATGGTATTTACCATATAAGGAAATAGCTATCCTGTCCTAACAAGCCTTGGAAGAAACTGACTGCATGTCGCTAAGGAGACAACCTGAAACGGCTGCATACTGTACAACCACATGACCCGAAAAAAGTAAAGCGATGAAGAGTTGCTAGATTAGTAGCTGCCAGCTGTTAACAGGGAAGGAGAACAGAATGAATAGGCAGAACACAGGAGTTTTAGGGCAGTGAAACTATTTTGAATGTCACTGTAATGGTAGATAAAAGTCATTATACATTGGTCAAAACGCACATAATATACAACACAGAAAAGTAACCCCCATGTAAACTTTAGGACTTTAGTTAGTAGTAGTGAACCAATGTTGACTCAGTTGTAACAAAGGTACCACACTGATGCAAGATGTTAATAAAAGGGATGTTAAAAAAAAGTGTTGGGTGGGTCAGGAGGGGGTTGTGGGAACTCTGCAATTTCCTCTCATTTTTTGTGTGAACCTCAAAGTGCCTGATAAGATAAAGCATATATATAATGAATTTTGAGCATGAAATATATTATCAGTTTCCATTTTTAAAAGAAGCTAAAGAGATATATATTTTTTTAAAGATAGACAACTGGAGGTTTTAGGATTGGTCATGTAAACTGATACAATTTGCCACATTCTCTCTCTTTTTTGAGGGGGCAGGATGTGGGCCATTTTATTTTTATTTTATTTATTTTTCTTTTTATATTTCTTTTCACATTGAGTGAGGAGATATGGTGAATTGTACTCAGTAATGTTCCTTCTGCACCTTTTAAGTTCTGTCCATCTAAAGGCAGGGATCTGTGTGACCAGTGTCACACAGATATAAATAAAATAAAATAAAATAAATAAAATAAAAATATATTTTTATTTCTTTTCATTTTATAAAGTCTTTATCAAATTTGTTATAATATTGCTTCTGTTTTATGTCTTGGTTTTCTGGCCAAAAGACAGGTGGAAACATAGTTCCTGGACCAGAGTTTGAACCCTACCCACTGCATTGGAAGGCAAAGTCTTAATTACTGGACCACTGGGGAAGTCCCAATTTTTTTTAAGAGTAAAGAGTTCTGGAAACCAAAACATGAGACTATTGGCTATGGATTATTCTCATTCATGTTAGGTACATTTCTTCCTATGACCTAATAAGGAGCCACTCTTACAAGACTCCAACCATCTATTTAAGACCCTGCCTGGACTAAGCGTTTTTTTTATCCTTTAGTTCCCGAAGCTGGTTTCCAGTGACCTGAGGGACTCTGACCAAAGTTAGCTTCTTCCTTGGCATTGTGGGGGTTTGGGCAATTTTGTTTGCTACTATTTTTATTTCACTTTTTCTTTATTCTTTTTGATTTTTTCTCATTTTCCTTTTATTTCTTTTTCTCGTTTTCCTTTTTTATTCTTTACCCCATTTTAAAAAATTCACTTTTCTTACTTAAAAATACCAGTTAGTTAATAATTGACTTTCAACTTCATTTTTGTCTAGCTCTGAGATCAGCTTTTCAGGATTCTCTTTTGAGGTGATTTGGATCCAGTTTTCCCCCAGCGTTTCTCCATTTTTAAGCTGACCTCGGGGGCACCTTATCTCGACAGCAAAGGCAATCTTCTTCGAGGCTTCTTGCCTCCGTCTCTGCTGAGGAGAAGACCCATATGGGCAACAACTATTGACAAGGTTACCAAGGTGAGGTGGCCTTGGCACATCCTGACTGAGAAAGAGGTGGCTGTGAAGATCACTCACAACAGCCAGTAGAATTCCTTGGGGCTCCAGACACTGTCCTGCAAAGTCAAGATAATGAAGGTCTCGGATCACCCCAACATCATGAAACTGTCTGAAGTGATGGACACGGAGGAAACCCTCTGCTTTGTTGTGGAGTGTGCTGGCGGAGGAGGGATGCTCCAACAACCAAGGGATCATGGCAGCATGAAAGAGAAACAGGCCTCAGGGCGTTTCTGCCAGAGAATGTCCACCAGACGGTACTGCAGCTGGGCAATCCACCCTGGATGCTGACTTGAACATAAGGTGGCAGACTCTGGCTTCAGTCACAAATTCACCTTTGGCAATAAGTGGGGTGCCTTAGGTGGAAGCCCCCCACCCCCTTGAGCTGTCAGCCCCCAAATTAAGATGGCATCGCAGCAGATATGTGGGGTCTGAGTCATTCTTTAAACACACTGGTCACACAGATCCCTGCCTTTAGATGGACAGAACTTAAAAGGTGCAGAAGGAACATTACTGAGTACAATTCACCATATCTCCTCACTCAATGTGAAAACCTGCTCAAGAAATTTCTCACTCTCAATTCCAGCAAGGGAGGCACTTTGCAGAGCAAATCATGAACTTTCCCTGGATGCCTGCAGCTCAAGTAGATGGGAAACTAAACTGCAGGAGGCCATCCTCTGACCTTCCCAGGCGGCACTAGTGAAGAACCTGCCTGCTAAAGCAGGTAGACATAAGAGAAGTGGATTCCATCCCTGGGTTGGGAAGATTCCCTGGAAAGGGAAAATGGCAACCACTCCAGTATTCTTGTCTGAAAAAGTCCTATGGACAGAGGAGCCTGGAGGGCTATAGTCCATGGGGTTGCAGAGTCAAACACCACTGAAGCGACTTAGCACACATGCAATCCCTGACTACAATGTTCTCGGTGGCTTGCATTGGTGGCATCCCCGGCTCCACAGTGTGAAGAAGGGTGGCAGCAATGACATGGTGTAAAGGAATCAGCCTTGAGTCCTTATCCACAGACAGAGGCATTCATCTCAGAGGCCATGCACACTTACTTCTCAGAGAAATTTGTTCACAATACACCTTTAAGTGCATAAAGCAGTTAAGTAACCACAAGCACAACAGAATAATATTATTTTCCTAAAGAAAATATGGGAATGGAAATGCAAAGATGGGCTTCCTCGATGGCTCAATGGGTAAAGAATCCACCTGCAATGCAGGAGTCATGGGAGATGTGAGTTCAATCCCTGGGTCAGGAAGATCCATTTTCCTAGGAGGAAAATGGCAACTCACTTCAGTATTCTTGCCTAAAAAATCCCAAGACAGAGGAGCCTGATGGGCTACAGTCCAAAGGGCTGAAAAGAGTCAGACACGACTGAGTGGCTAAGTACACATAAATGCAAAGAGTCTAGTCTGCTTTAAGATGTTAATGGTCACTGCTTTGGGGTGGTGAAATTATAGAGATTTGTCCTGTGGTCTTCTGACTTGCAAGACAGAAACAGAGTGCTTATGAAGATTATGTGTCATCGGTTTTGTTGAACATCTCTCAATTTGGCTCATCTGATGCTTTTGCATGATTAGACTGAGGTTGTAACATGTTTTGGAAAGAATCCTATAGAAGTGTGCCCTTCTCAGTGTATTTCTTTGGAAATTGAAGAAAATGCTATTTTAGTGTGAGCATGAAAATCAGGTGCCCAGGGCACCATTTTCTAAAAACCAGTTGATGCGGACAGGACTTCCCTGGTGGATCAAGGGGTTAGGACTCTATGTTTCCACTGCAGTGAGCATGTATTCCATCCCTGGTGGTGAGAACTAAGATCCCACATGTTGAGAGGCCAAAAAAAAATTTTTTTTTCTTAATGTGTTTAATTAAAAAAAAAGAAGCTGATGGCAAAAACTCTACAAATAAATCAAGTGTTAGTCACTCAGTCCTTTCTGACTCTTTGCGACCCCACGGACTGTAACCCACCAGGCTCCTCTGTCCATGAAATTCTCCAAGCAAGAATACTGCAGTGGGTTGCCATTTCCTTCTCCACAAAGGACTCAAAGGCTGATTCTAAAAATGAGCACAGTGTTCCCAAGGTGGGAGGTGGGTGGAGGTTCACCCTGAGTGAGTGCAGAACTCAGTACCCCCCTCCCCCTACCCTGTTCTATCTCCTCCCCGACACCGCCAACCACAAGCCAAAAAGGCAGAGTAGACACTGGGGATCAGACTCTGTGAGTGTACAAAGTATGGCTGCACAGTGCCACCTGGATCCACTGCTACTTCCTCCAGGGTCCAGGCGACCTGCAAGTGAGGCAGGCAAAGTCGGCTTCCATGATGGTCACGGGAAGGGGAGTGGTGCTGTCACAGCTAAGGTGCAGGTGTCGGGCTGAGACAACCTGATAGCTTCTTCAAGGCTCCACTCAGAGGAAGAAGCGTTGTGGCTCCAAGGACACTGCCTCCACCCCTCACAAGACTCCAGGGACTCTCATCTGCGCAGTAGAGAACAGGTTAGCTTTCCCCATGTAAATGATAAATCATATGTGCTTCAGGACTTCCAATTCATATGTTGTACATGTATGATCTGCTTAATATTTGTTTACTGCAAGAAACAGATCTCCTGTAATCTCTTTTCAGGATGAACATTAATCCAACGCTGTCTAGAAAAATTATACAATTCATTACCATAAGTAATCTCCATTGTACCCTGTGCTTAACCTTCATTTTTTTTCCCCAGTCCGATAATCTTGCAAATCCACTGGTGCTGTGTGATTGGCATCTGGTGTTCACACAACCTCTGTCTCACAAAAAATAAATGAAAAATTCCTGGATAAAAAATGAGACTTTTCAGTCTATCAGCGATTCTAATCTTTGCTCTTTGGTAAATTTTGTTACCACTCTAGGATGATCTGGGGGGTCAGAAACAAGACCTTTACTCTTGAAATGTTTTGCTTCTGTCAGGATGACAACTGACTTAAAAACTTAACATGATTTCTCAATAGCAAAGATATTCACAGTTCGAGCACTTTTGATCAAAGCATTAGATGTAATGGCAACATAAAAGCAACCAATGCTCAGTGGTCACCAATTTCTCCATGATTAGCATGGAATCAGAGCAAAACTAACACTGACATGACTAAATGTATTTTCACACCCCAGAGCATAACTCTTCAAGCCATATTCCAGTTGAATCTAACTGTCAGTTCATCTCTGCAATCGTGTGATCTGAACAAAGCTTTGTTTGTACAGTATGTCTTTCTGAACTCGATTCCATTAGCAGATTTATACTAATGCCTTGATCAAGTGAGTGATTTGTAAATGCTTCTTTGGCTAAAAAAGAAAAACCACATCCATATAGGATTTTACTCCGAGAAGTCTATGATGAGCTTTTTTTTTTTTTTTTTTAAGCTAGAAGAAATGCCCAGGTTGGCACCAGAGAATAGTAATGTCAAGGCATATTTCATAAAACTATAATTTAAAAACTAGTTGAGTCTCAAGCAGGCTTCCTAATGACCACAATACTGGAATACCATTTTTTTTTTAATGAACTTGACCCTGGGCCTAAGCAGGGCATAGGTCCAGCCCTTATCTGTTCCCATGTTCGCTGCTACAATGACTCCTGATTAATCTTGCTACACTCTGGGGCTCAGATCTGGGTTTCTGCAGACAATCACCAATTTGGTGACTTTGACCAACTTACTTATCTATGCTTCAGTTTCCTCACCTGTAATACTACTGTACTTACACCTAAAATACTGCTTACTGTACACCTGAAATACTACTTACTGTATACCTGAAATGCTACTGTACTTTCCTCATGTGGGATTTAAATAAGTTAGTACACATAAAAGAACTGAAGATAATGACTTCAGATAGTAAGCACTAAGTATTATCTGCTCTCATCATCTTCATATTACTACTGGGATCACTTAAAACATAAATCTAATCACCACTTTCTCCTAATTTCTCTTCCCTAAAAGTTTTCAATAGAATACCAATTTTTAAAACATTTTATTTTCATTTGCTGGCATACTTTCTTTATTTGCCTAATTTACATTTTAGTTTAGTGCTGCCATTTATGATTTGCAGACAAGGAAATGGGGCACCAGAATCACCCTCCTACATTTTTCAGGTTTTATATCTCTGAATAAACACACTCAAATGAACAAAAGGGGTTTATAAGAGCTCTGGAGCTTAGGAGGAAGCCAGTTAAGAATGTTGAAATGGCCTGCTGCTGCTGCTGCTAAGTCGCTTCAGTTGTGTCCGACTCTGTGCGACCCCATAGATGGCAGCCCACCAGGCTCCTCTGTCCCTGGGATTCTCCAGGCAAGAACACCGGAGTGGGTTGCCGTTTCCTTCTCCAATGCAGGAAAGTGAAAAGTGAAAGTGAAGTCGTTCAGTCGTGCCGACTCTTAGCCACCCCATGGACTGCAGCCCACCAGGCTCCTCCATCCATGGGATTTTCCAGGCAAGAGTACTGGAGTGGGGTGCCATTGCCTTCTTCGTGAAATGGCCTAGAAATTCTAAAAGAGGGAAATCAATTCATAATGGAACATTATTTCAACTCCTTAATTAAAATAGAAAGCCATGCAACTGTATTTGTAATTTCTGAGATGATCAGTTGCTAATTTATTTTACAGACAGGATTTGATTGGACTCCATGGAAGAGATATCAATTCCATTAGCTCATCATTTCTTATATTTGATTAAATCATTTGACTTTGAAACATTTAATCAAAAATCAGAAGCTACAGTTGTGTGAAAACTAAATTTTACAGAGAACTAGCCCAGAGAGCCTTGGTAATGACAATATAGAGACAAATGTCAACAATATAGAAGTGCTTTGTCAAGTTATTAAATGATGGTTTATCAACTGAAGCCCATGAAGAAACCAAGTTCCAAATTCTGACGGCCAACACTAAAATAATCAAGTCCAGCTTATCAGAACCATAGGAAAGGCAATTCAAGGGTACTCTGGTTTGCTAAGGTGGGAAGCTAATGAAAAGCCTGTGGACCATACATTGCATGGTGTATATAATGCAATAATACAAAACCATATCTTAAAATTGGGTAAAACATTAACATAGCAGAAGCCAATAGTAGCTGTACATTAGTAACACTATATAGCACCAAGAAAGGCAAAGTTTTGATCTTGCCATGAATTAGAGGGCATTCAGAAAGGAAAAACACCATTCTTTTCCAAACACTGGTTCCTAACTTCGGTTGCTGATTTTAAGTCACTGCATAAAAGGAATAGATGACTACTCCAGGAACTCCATTATCATTAACACTAGAACATAGGACATAGAAGACATATATAGATTATTTGTAGAGAGAGAATTCTAATAGTATCCTGTAAATTTGAAAGTTCTATTAAAGATAACCTTTGACATATTTTAAACATATTATTGCAGTGTCCTTTGTACAGTTGCTCCTGTTACGTAACCTTCCCCATGTTCTGTGAAATCAACAGTGTTTTTACCAGGCACACTGTTTAGGTAGTGTTCAATTGCTTTATTTCTGTCTTTTTGCCTTGCTTTCTGTGTACCCATCACTAATTCTTATCAATCTCTTTCAGTCCTCTCTAAAATCACTCTCAATATGGTCAGACATATGGTCCTATAATTTTCATATAGCTCCTCTCCTATTTTCCATCAATTTTTATTTTGCTCCAGTCAGCAAGACTTTTGTGATTTTATCCCTTTCAAAGATTATTTTATTTCTACTCTTAGATTTCTAATTTCCAAGAGCTCTTTTATGCTCTCTGCTAGACCTTATAGAAATTACATTTAATTCTTATTTTATAAATGCAATTTCTTCTATGTTTCTATGATGACCACACATAGTTTGGGGGGAATTTTTCTGTCCCCAAGTTTTCTGTCTCTTCTTTTTTTTCCTGTTTCTTTGTCACAGTCTCTCTCTTTTATGATGGAAGCTTTCATCAATGGCTCATGAACTTAGCTTCCTTCCACATTTGAAAACAACGCTGTGTGTGTGTTGGTGAGGCTGGTGGACTTCACCATATCATGATTGGAAGGGGGCCTCATCATTTTAATGAGCTGCCTTTCTACCAGTTAAGTGGAGGATGTTGTTATCTTTGATGAATTCTAATTTTGCTTTAGGGACTTTGGGAGTAGAACATAGTATATGCACACATATGCAAATCTGTTTCCTATAAATAGTTAACATTAAACAATTTTTTGAATTTTTCTTAATTCTATTTTTTTGTGGAGATTATTGCCAAAGTCATTTGGAGTAATATTTGCAGATAAAAAATTTTTTAGAGTTCATTTCTATTTATGGAGGTGAGAACAGATAGGCGATCTTATAAGAAAAATGTAGTGTTAACATTAAAAGTCAGAAAAGAGGAAAAGATGATGGGTGTATAGTTATGCAAGTTTCAGGTAAAATTCCAGACTGAAGCAAGGGATGCTTCTAGTTCACTGCATGTTTCCAAAATTACTCCACTACTCCCATCAATGCCGTTATCTTGTTTCTACTGCTTGGAGGATTAGAGGGAATTGGCAGAGAGAACTGAGGTACTGATAAGATTCTTCTTGTTCATTTGAAGTGTGTGTGTGCAAGAGAGAGACAGAGTGTGTATATAAGTGAGCAAGCACGCATGTAACTGTATTTTGAACTTGGACCTGCCCAAAGTGATGCCAATGTCAGTAACACATTTAATTCTTTGCACAGACCACCCATCAGAAGGCAAATGTGCTAACTCTCAGTAGAATAATAAGCATGAACAAAAACAATGTCAGGGTTAAAGGAGTCATGGCTTTCTGAAATCAGATTTTTCTCTTTTCTGATACGTTTTTCACTTGCAATGAGCCCAGAGGTGATAACGCTATAAAGTAAATAAACATAAGATGTTATCTCCCATAGGGCAACTTCTGTTGGTGGCTAAATGAGCCAAGATGAAGAAACACTTCAAATAAAAGACTCAGCTGGAGGAGCAGAGCAAAGAGCCTGCTTAGCTTGAAAGGAAGCCTGGCACCTAGCCACTGTGATTCATAAACTATAATGTAATAGACTTGTATGAACAAAAATCTCATTTCCATATTCAATACTGGTTACCTGAATGAGCCTTATGAGAGCTAATTTTTGGAAACAACATTAATTCTCTGGAAACAAAATGAGCCACTTGATACCAGCCCCAGAGTGTGGTAGCAAAAGGGTTTCAAGTCCCACATCCCATCCATACCTTTTCTCCATCTCCACATTCCAAGGGGTATCTCTAGAAACTTCGGAAATTGAACCTTAGTCTAGTTTAATGTCTGTTTTTTTTTTTTTTTAAATCCCCACTGGCAGATGGAAGTAAGTTGTTTAGTCGCTAAGTCATGTCTAGCTCTTTGTGACCCTATAACTGTAGCCCATCAGGTTTTTCTGTTCATGGGATTTCCCAGGCAAGAATACTGGAGTGGGTTGCCCTTTCCTTCTCCAGGGGATGTTCCTGGCCCAAGGATGGACCTGCATCTCCCGTACTGACAGGCTGACTCTTTACCACTGAGCCACCCAGGAAACCTATAAATCAGTTTGAAACAAATTGCTATAACATACATTTAATTATCAACTTTCATATAAATCACTAGGACATATATTTGCTTTATACTAACATGCATGCTTTCACTCCTGAAAACCTGTCACCTTAATTTGGCCTCTGAGTCACAGAAGATCCTAAAATTGTCTCTTATCTGATCATACCATTCCTTTTAGGTGCCAATAATTTCTAATGAATTTTGGCTCTGTGTAGCCATCTCAATTACCTGGGTCAGCCATTCGTCAATGGATCAATCAATTCATTCATTCAAACAATTACTTGGTACTCAATTTGTGTCAGATGCTGTTTGAGGTGACAAGGCCATAAGGAAGAATAACAGAGACAGGATCTTCCCTGGGAGGGCTCAGTGTTCCGGAGCTGAGGGTCAGGTATATACCCGGAGATAACCCAGATAGACTGTCATGTGAGTAATGGTAGAGCTCATTACGAATTATGGAATTATGTGTTCTGACTTATAACTCACGTCTTAGTTTGATTCCATTTTTCCAAAAAGCTTCTGTACTTCATTTTTCCTTGTCATCACTCTGTTGAGTTTAAAACCCTAGACCACGTATCTGCTCCTCTACCCTGTATATCTGGTTTGCTTACACCCTCAAGAAAAGAATATTGTTACTTAACTGAAAGAATGATATTTAACGATTGAATCTACCTTGGTCATGTGAAATTATGCTCAGATCCCCACATAAACATGCAACTCCCAGAGTGCTTTATTCACCATCCTGCAGGATGTGTTCACATTTTTTTCAACACATTATTTAACTTCAGTGCTTGTTAAGTGGTGTTTTGATGGCCCTTCTCTCACTGTTATCTCTGTGAAGCAGGAAATCAGATTATTTGATTCAATATTTGTTTTGTTCTGGCCTCTGCTAATCACTGGAAACTTCATAACTGTTTTTCTTCTGATGTAAAATACTCATATCACAAGAAGGTATGTCAAAGGTATTTAGTGAGAACTAAGTATGGGAATACTTTTCCTATGTTTGGTCTAGAAGATAGAATACTATACACCTTTTCTCAAAATTTAATTCCCCGGAAATCCAATTTTCGCTAAATGAGATATGGGAGAGTCAAGTGATTAGTAAATTCCACACTTTACAACAATCAACTATCAGTCTCTCAAAGTAATCTGAGATTTAAAAAAATAATAGTCTGAGTAGTACCTTCATGCCAATAAGTATTAGCATCAGCCTTCCATGCCCACATGCTCTCGAATCTGTGTGTATGCTGCTGTCGCTAGAGTCGCTTCAGTCGTGTCTGACTCTGTGCGACCCCATAGATGGCAGCCCACCAGGCTCCCCCGTCCCTGGGATTTTCCAGGCAAGAACACTGGAGTGGGTTGCCATTTCCTTCTCCAATGCAGGAAAGTGAAAAGTGAAAGTGAAGTCGCTCAGTTGTGTCCGACTCTTAGTGACCCCATGGACTGCAGTCTACCAGGCTCCTCCTTCCATGGGATTTTCCAAGCAAGAATACTGGAGTGGGGTGCCATTGCCTTCTCCAATCTGTGCATATGTTTAGAATAAAATTACTTTATACTTTGTTTAATTTCAAAATAAACAAGGGTATAAGTTAACAGAGGCTTCTCTCTAATTACACAACTCCCCAAAGAAAGATATATGTTGGGTGCTCAGTATGGGTCAAATTTACTGAAACTTGTGTATCTGCTCCTAATAATAAAATGAAGCACATAGGCAAAACTAGATGTATTATTAAAAACTGCCTTCCTGCCTTAAAAAATAATTAGAAAGTCATGGATCATTCCTATATAGAAATATTTAATTTTTTACCCCAGGGATAAAATCATTTTCTAACATAGCCTGGCAAAGATTTTTTTAAAGTTTTAAATTATAATAGCTTTGAAATTTATTTTTTTTAATTTGGACCTTCTGAGACACATATAATTCAATGTGTAAACTAATAGAAGCAGAAAATTTGCTAGTTGGCCTTCATGAGGCTTTTAACCAGATAAAAATGCCTTATTCTAGAACATGCCTGAGGATTTCCTCTACAGAGCACAATGGGGTCAGGCCAAGAAAAAGCCGATACTTTTTACAGTTTTCACTGGGTGTATAAAATGCAATTATGATTGACTAATCTTTAGATCATAAAGACATATACAGGTGTATTTGATGGGAATTCAGTTCAGTTCAGTCACTCAGTCATGTCTGACTCTTTGTGACCCCAAGGACTGCAGCAGACCAGGCTTCCCTGTCCAACTCCTGGGAGCGGATGTCGGAAATGAGGATGAGCGGCAGAGACTATCCATAGCGCACTGTGATCATCTGCACGTTGGAGAAATAGGACTTGGAGAATGTTTTCAGTGATCCCGCAACATCCAAAGCTCCCTGGCTTTGGATGGAAATGGTCTCTCTCCCTTCTGACAGCACTTGGGAAGAGCTGGCTCATTCTTCCACTTTGCAGCCAGAAGGGCAGTTGACAGATGGACAGATCTTCCCCCTCAGGCCACTCGTCTGCACTGCTTCACCCATCAGGTCCACGTTAAGGCTGATGCTGTTTCCACCACATAAAATGGTATGGTTGGAAGATAATCTGGGGGAAGGTGATGGACACATTGAATCTCTGGAATTTAAAACAAATGTTGCAGAGCTTCCTGAGAACCTACCTTGTTGATCTTCACGGTGAGGAGTATGGGGTCTAGGGCCTGATTATCTGCATTTGATTCCTGGTTTCATTCTACTCAATGTATTCTCTTAGGAGACTTCCCTGTGGCCCAGTGGATAAGGATTTGCCTGCCAATGCAGGGGACACGGGTTTGATCCCTGATCTGGGAAGATTCCATATGCCGCGGAACAACTAAGCCCAGGCATCGCAACTACCCAGCCCACGTGCAGCCACTACTGAAGCCTGCCCAAACCTAGAGCCTAAGCTCCATAGCAAGAGAAGCCACCACAATGAGATGCCGGTGCACCACAACTCGAGAGCAGCCCCTGCTCACCGCAGCGACTAGAGAAAGCCACGTGGCAATAAAGCCCCATACAGCCAAAAATAAGCTGAAAAAAAATTCTCTTGGGGCAAAGTCTCTCTGTATCTTGGCTCCATTTTCTGCAAACCTACCTTATCACGTGTTTGCGAAGATTCAATGGTGTATGTAAATTATTTGGGAACATTCAAGTTTAAAGGAAAGTCTCTTAGCTATTACTGCAAATCATATACAGCCTAACCTAAAAATTAGTTGATAAGAACATTGAGACAGACAGGCTGAGGGCTTGCAACCATCTTAAAGTTACAAAGACCCCAAATATAAATCTAGGCCTTTTGATGCCTAGCCTACAATTTGTTCAAATTATTGATATTCCAAACTTTAGGTCTTCAAAGACCACTGGCAAAATGTATAGCTAAACATTTTGTTTGTTTGTTTGTTTCAAGCTATATTCTTGAAACACTGGCTCATACTGTTTTCTTAATATATATCTTTAAAGGAACTCATTTATTTATTTTAAAGACTTATTTATTTATTTTTAACTGGGCTGGGTGTTCATTGCTGCACAGGCTTTCTCTAGTTGCAGCGAGCAGGGGGCACTCTCTAGTTACAGTGCTCAGGCTTCTCATTTTGGTGGCTTTTCTTGTTGCAGAGCACTGGCTCTAGGTGTGTGTTATGGGCTTGGTTGCTCTAAGGCATGTGGGATCCTCCCAGGCCAAGGATTGAACCTGTTCATGTCCCCTGCATTGACAGGCAGATTCTTAACCACTAGACCACCAGGGAAGCCCTCATTTAAAAAAAAATAAAATAAACAAATCACTACCATACAGAAAGAAAACAAAACTAAACATTGCTATGAAATTCTAGTTGGATATTCTAGTCTGCCGAAAGGTCCAAGCTTGGGCCCTATTACTGGTTAAAAAAAAAAGATTTAGTGAGTCGTTTTGGGGAGTGGGCTTCCCTTGGTGGATCAGATGGTAAAGAGTCTGCCTGCAATGCAGGAGACCCAGATTCAATCCCTCGTTTGGAAAGGTCCCCTGGAGAAGGGAATGGCAACCCACTTTTTTTTTTTTTTTTTTCTGATCTCTTCAGTGAATTTTTGTTGGTTAATCTTTCACTTGGGGACCTCATATAGAGCATTTTTCTTACCTGTTAAGAGATGATGATAAATGAGGAACTTCACTAGTGTCTTGGCAAGGGAGCTTCTCTGATGTTTGCTCCTGAGAACCTTTCTCTAGGAAGCAATGTAGACAGCATTTCCCAAAGTGTACTTTGTGGCTCCAATGGTAAAGAATCTCCTGCAATGCAGGAGACTTGAGTTTGATCCTTGAGTCAGGAAGATCCCCTGGAGAAGGGAATGGCAACCCACTCCAGTATTCTTGCCTGGAGAATTCCATGGACAGAGAAGCCTGGCAGGCTACAGTCCACGGGGTTGCAGAGTTGGACATGACTGAGCCACTAACACTTTCACATCTTTCTTTCACTTTCATGGGGTTGAAGACTTGGTTTTGAACTTAAGGTTTAGTGGATTTCCCTGGTGGCTCAGAGGTTAAAGCGTCTGCCTCCAATGCAGGAGACCCAGGTTCGATCCCTGGGTCGGGAAGATCCCCTGGAGAAGGAAATGGCAACCCACTCCAGTATTCTTGCTTGGAGAATCTCATGGACTGAGGAGCCTGGTGGGCTGCAGTCCATGGGGTCACAAAGAGTCGGACACGACTGAGTGACTTTACCTTCAAAGGGGTAACTTTTCACTGGATGATTCGATTGATATTACCGCCTGCCACAGTGAAAGTGAAAGTGTTAGTTACTTAGTCGTGTCTGACTCTTTGCAACCTCATGAACTATAGCCCTCCAGCCTCCTCTGCCCATGAAATTCTCCAGGCAAGAATACTGGAGTGGGTTGCCATTCCTTTCTCCAGGGGATCTTCCTGACTCAAGGATCAAACTCAAGTCTCCTGCATTGCAGGAGATTCTTTACCATTGGAGCCACAAAGTACACTTTGGGAAATGCTGTCTACATTGCTTCCTAGAGAAAGGTTCTCAGGAGCAAACATCAGAGAAGCTCCCTTGCCAAGACACTAGTGAAGTTCCTCATTTATCATCATCTCTTAACAGGTAAGAAAAATGCTCTATATGAGGTCCCCAAGTGAAAGATTAACCAACAAAAATTCACTGAAGAGATCAGAAAAAAAAAAAAAAAAGCCCAGTCGTACAATCCTTTCATGCAGTATTCAGATTTTCTTTCTGAATTCCATTTAGTGATGTTAGAAGGTGTCCCTGCTTGATGCTGTCAGTCTTGTAATGACTTATAATAAGACATAATGATAATAAGATTTCTAATAAGGTCATTCACAACTGCAATGTGCTTGGGGACATTGCTAAAATTTAAACCACCATATAAACACATAAAACTTTCATTTGAAAACTCTGAAAACTGAAGGCAAAGCATAAGGAGTGATAAGGCAGACAGGCAGCATTCAGGAGCAGCCTGTGTCAATCACCTCCCCGGGCCAGGGGCAGGGCAGGCTGCATCTGTGCTCCTGGCTATTCAACACTCTGACTACAAAATGTTTGGCTTGTGTAAAAAGTGGTATGGAAAACAAAAACCAAGACAAATCAGGATGAATTCCCTGTGGTCCAGCTTCAATGACAGAAGGAAACAGATAAAATCAGTATCTGAATAATTTTTGGCGAAAGATTTCACACATTTTCCCCTTACTTTATTAGCTTTGCCTTTTTTGTTTGTGAGACCCAGAACTAAAATTGGTTCTAGAAAACGGGCTCTAGGTTTTAGTAATTTCAGGATAAAATTTGGTGGCCGATTTGTATCCATTTTTCCTTGAGGGCAAAAATTTAATTCTAGAGTATAAGAAGCCAGAGGCCCACTTCAGTTTTCCCAGAAGGAATTCCTAGCTTTCTCTCCAGTAGTCTCCTTTTTTTGGTATCTTTATTATATTTGACATACAGAGCAAAAATTGTGTGTAACGTGGCAGATATTTGCAGTGCTCCGTGACCTTTGTCTTTTTCTTTCTTCAGTGTCCAGTACTCACCAAATTCCTTCCCGTTGTTGAAACTCAAAAATACATGTTTAAAGAAACAGATGCCTAACTAACTAGGTTGGATTTTAAACATCTCTATTCATTGTAGTTGTTCAGTCACTCATTTGTGTCCAACTCTTTGCAACCCCATGGACTGCAGCATGCCAGGCTTCCCTGTCCTTCACCATATAAAAAAGAAATAATAATAACAAAAAAAAGTCATCAGTAATGCAACCATCCCCAAATAATCTTGTTAGCATCTTAATGTCATCTCAAGGACTTTGTTTTTTACTATTATACGCAAGCAATCCTTGGTTTTCATAGGCATGAAGGCCATAAACCTCAAAGTGATCTTAATAATCAATGGGGAAAATTATGATTATTTTGTGATCTTTAAAAGTTTTTGTTAAGGCTTTGGTATAAATGTATAGTGATATGGAAAAAATGGTAAAGTTAATATTTATTTAGTACACTGTAATTTAAAACATTAGAAACACTGAGAAGTCCCTTTTTTTAAAACAGATAAAAAACTTAAGAGTAGCTTGACCAGGAGTTGCTTGCTTCCTGTTATATAAGTTATATGATATGGAGTGAGCATCTTTTCTACTCCTTGGCCAACTGTTCCATTCTTTTCTAACTTTGGATCAGGTTCTAACATTGTACCCTTCATAACCATATGCTTCATTCAGTTCAGTTTCTCAGTTGTGTCCAACTCTTTGCGACCCCTTCCACCACAGCACACCAGGCCTCCCTGTCCATCACCAACTCCTGGAGTTTATTCAAACCATGTCCATTGAGTCAGTGATGCCATCCAACCATCTCATCCTCTGTCATCCCCTTCTTCTCCCACCCTCAACCTTTCCCAGCATCAGGGAATAGTGAGTCAGTTCTTTGCATCAGGTGGCCAAAGTATTGAAGTTTCAGCTTCAGCATCAGTCCTTCCAATGAATATTCAGGACTGATTTCCTTTAGGATGGACTGGTTGGATCTCCTTGTAGTCCAAGGCACTCTCAAGAGTCTTCTCCAACACCACAGTTCAAAAGCATCAATTCTCCAGTGCTCAGCTCTCTTTGGATGTGTCCAACTCTCACATCCATACATGACCACTGGAAAAGTCATAGCTTTGACTAGTTGGACCTTTGTTGGCAAAGTAATTTCACATGCTTGCATGGACTTAATAACAAATATGCAATGGCCAATCACTGATCAACACTGAAAGGACTGACTGATGTGATTTGTCACAGGATTTGCATCTGTTACTTACATGGTGATTTGTGGAGTGAAGAATTAGCAGCAAAGTTTGTACTTCACTTTTCACAGTAACAGACTGTAGCAACTGATATTTGAAAAGCGCTCCTGGGGAATCAGTGTTACTTAACTAAGACACGGTAACTAAAAAGTTGTTCACGTTGAAACTGTGCAAAATGCTTGTAATGAGAAACTACTTATTGTATATATCCACATCTAAGCTTAGAGAGTATTTTTCCATATGAGTTAGATCTATAGCATCCTTTAAAACGGGCTGTGTCAATTCTCCTGAATAAATATAAACAGAGCTGTAATGATTTAAGGGGCACAATATATATAAAGTTCTTAGAACTGGGCCTGTCAACTTTAGCAAGGACTAAATAAATGTCAAACTATTATTATTAACTATTGGTAGCTCAGTCAGTAAAGAATCTGCCTACAGTGCAGAAGACTCAAGTTTGATCCCTGGGTTGGAAAGATCCCCTGGAGAAGGAAATGGCAAACCATTCCAATATCCTTGTCTGGAAAATCCCATGGACAGAGAAGCCTGGTGGGCTGCGTCTATAGGGTTGCAGAGAGTTGGGCACAATTGAGTGACTAACACTTTCACTTTCATTATTATTTATGAGCACAATTTAGTTGATTTCTTATTGATGGACACCTAGATGGTTCCTAATTTTAGCACTGTGTGTGTTCAGCCGAGTCTGACTCTTTGTGACTCCATGGACTATAGCCCACCAGGCTCCTCTGTCCATGGAATTTTCCCAGCAAGAATACTGGGGTAGGTTGCCATTTCCTCCTCTAGGGGATCTTCCCACCCCAGGGATTGAACCTGAGTCTCCTGTGTCTCCTGCATTGGCAGGCGGATTCTTTACCACTGTGCCACCTGGGAAGCCCAGTTTTAGCACTCTCTTATGACGAGCATCTTTGTATATAGATCACTGTACGCTTGTGATGATCGTCTTAAAAGATTAGCACGCTCTTGGTTACCCCTACTCGGAACAAGGTTCTGAGATCATGATTCCTCTCAAGCAGAATACAGTAGCAATAGCTACTCTTGGGTTGGGAGAAAAACTAGGACTTTCGAGATACCCATGGGTGGGACAGCTCCATAGTTATTCCACAGGCAACAATATACACACATTTTGAGATTATAAGAGATGAGAAGCTTGGTGGTTATCAGCACACAGTGGGAAAGTAAAATTCTGGGATATATGAGACCCACTCATGAAGAGCCAATGGGACAGAAAACTCACAAATCATTGAGAGGCTGGAAAAACATTATGAAACTTTTAGAAAACTGAGTCTTAAAAGAGGCTGCAGGGCCTTCCCTGGTGGTTCAGTGGTTAAGACTTTGCAGAATTCCAATGCAGAATTCCTGACTGGGGAACTAAGATCCTGCATGCCTGGGGGCCAAAAAACCAAAACATAAAATAGAAGCAGCATTGTAATGAATTCAATAAAGCCTTTAAAAATGGTGCACATCAAAAAAACAAAAACAAAAAAGTCTCTAAAAAAAAAAAACAACTAGAGGCCTGCACTGAAACAGAATGTATGGTGATCTGCAGTTCTTAACTGATTCAGGAGAGTGAAATGTAGTGGCCTTAAACTGTAACATGCAGTTTCATATATCCTTTTCATAAAGGATAAAGCCTTAATAAGAATTGCTATCAAAGACAAGAGGAAATCCTGGAAATTCACACATGTTCACAGGTCTGAGAAGTGTGAGGGTGGCCCTTCCTGAATGTAAGGGATTTTGCATCAGATGTTGTAAGTTTCTTCCAGATTAAAGTTCCAACAAGAATTAGACAGGGCTTTGTAAAGGTTTGGGAGGAGGTGGCCAGATCTTCCACATTAGGCCACTGTAGTGAGAAGTTAGTTTCTGCCAGTTCAACGACTCTGACTTATGGCTTTTTATTTGTAAGGAAGCCAGTTTCTGTTTTGAATCTCCTTCTTTTGGAGAACCAGAGATAATTTAAACCACTTTTCTAGTGAAGACAGAACAGTTGATTCTGGCTATATCCAGATGGCTTGCATTGCTTAGGCTGATTTCTGTTAAACTGTTCAACGTTGTTAATAATCCTTCTAATATATTTAGATTTGTGTGCAGAGTAGAGGGGAGCAGGTCTGGTACATATTGGAAGTCACAGCTCCTGCTGGACTTCTGTTGATTTGTTCAATCCAACTGTGGTCTCTCCTACTTGTTCCAATTCTGCTGAACTCAAAGCGACCCCTTCCTTTGTGACACTCAGAAATAATGGTTCATTAATAGGGACTTCCAGGAAACATAGATCTGACTGGGAATGATGCCTTTAAACAGAAATGCATACCTCAGGAGGGCTTCCCAGGTGTCGAGGTGGTAAAAAATCCTCCTGCCAGTGCAGGAGATGCAAGAGACACGAGTTTGATCTCTGGGTCAGGACAATCCCCTGGAGGAGGAAATGGCAACCCACTCCAGTATTCTTACCTGGAGAATCCATGGACAGAGGAGCCTGGCGGGCTACAGTCCATGGGGTCACAAAAGAGTTGGACATAACTGAGTGACTGAGCACATACATACTTTAGGAAAATTAGTTCAGCTACAGTTTTTATGCCATAGGGGAAAAGCATTCTGTGAAGCATGCTTATCTTCCACATTCAGTGATTCCAGGCCTGCTGATTGATTCTACTTTTTAAATATCTATTACCTGGCTACCCAGCCCATCTCACAAGGTATGGCCCCATCTCGATTCCTAGTTGGACCCTAACAAAGGCCTCCTGGATGGCTGGTCTTTTTGCTTCAGCCTCATCCTTATATAGAAGATAAAGATAATAATGAATACATATTGAAAGATTACTACTGAGTTAGACACAGTGCTAAAGGCTGTTCGTGATTTCATTTAATCTTTATAATAAAGTGAGGAGGTAAATTCTATTACTGTCTCCATTTTCTAGATGAACAAAGACTTAGAGGTTAAGCAACTTGCTCATATCGTGTCAGTTCTATTTTTCTCAATAAACCAGAATGTGAATGCACGCTAGGCTGCTTTGCTGATTAAAATCCTTATTGGCTCCTTGGAACAAGCAAACTGAAGCACAAATTCCTTAGCATCCTGTCTATTTACTTATTTATTTTCAACTGTGGCATGTGGGGTCTTTTAGTTGCAGCATGCAAACTCTTAGTTGTAGCACGTGGAATCTAGGTCCCTGATTAGGGATTGAACCCAGGGCCCCCAGCATTGGGAGCATGCGTGTAGTCTTAGACTGGACCACCAAGGAAGTCTCATGGTGTTTAAATACTAAGTAACTTCTACATATCCAGAATTTCACTCACATGGCCATAAATTCTCACTACAACCCCACAAGATACTGTGAGTTCTTCATGGTAATGGATGAAGACATGAAATCTTAGAGATGATTTCCAAGGTCACAAAGCAGTTATTCATTCATCCTGGCAGAGATGGGATTCAAACTCAGTCTGTTAGACTCCAGTTCCGTATTCCCCCGTCTGCCACTCCACCTTTCTCCTCCAACTCACATGACTTCATCTACCCCTCTTCCTTTTCCTACCCTTCATTCAACTCCTACACTCATATAATTCAGAAAAAAGGTAATTTCTGAAACATACTCTTCTTCGTATCCAGAAGAATTTATTTTTCATCTAGACATCACTTAAGACCCAGCTTAAACAAACTGCTTCTTATGAAACATTTTTTGATCTTCCTCCCTCTACCCTCTCCTGGCTGGAAGATGATAACTATTTTATTTTTGAGGACACTTTGTAAATAATTGTGAGGTTGCTGCTACCTTATTATAAATATTTATTTATAACAGATAGTTATGGGGAATCATATATTGATTCATTTTGCACAACTAATTATTCTTGAATGCCTACTGATGTGTCTTCTATTTATCTCTGTTTTCCCAGCTCTTAGCACAGTGCCCAACACTTAAATAGTCCAAAACAATGACTGTATGCATGAATGACTAAGTGGATGGAGATTCTACTCAGGAATGTGTAAGAGCTGAATCCACAGTAGTCATTTCTGAATCAGATTATAAAGCTCCTGAAATATGGTTTGCCATGATTCACTTTCCTTCTCCTTTCATGGACATGGCCTCTTTGATCTAAACATCGTATTTTTAAAAATGCATTAAATTTCCAAGGACCCCTTCTAACTCCTGAAAGTTTCAAATACAAAGGAAACATTTGTTAGGTAATTGCAACAGAGTGACCCTTCATATGGGAGTTCCCAGTGGAACAGTGGTAAAGAATCTGCCTGTCAACATAGCAAACTCTGGAGACTCAAGAAACACGAGTTCAATCCCTGCGTTGGGCAGATCCCTTGAAGATGGAAACGGCAACGTACTCCAGTATTCCTACCTGGAGAATTCCATGGACAGAGAAACTTGGCAGGATACAGTCCACGGAGGACATGACTGAGCACAGCAACACAGCGCAGACTCTTCATATCCTGAGTTCTTAAGCTCTCTCACCTCAACCAGCATCCCAGTTCCAAACAGCCATGCCTGGATGACTGCCCTCTTTGTCCTTTCTCTGCTAAGTTCCAAGTGCTTTTTTTTTAGCCACTGTTTTGGCTTAAAGAGACCAAGTTGCTCTCAACTTCAGCCCTAGATCATGAGGACCAAGAATTTCATTTCAGTCAGTAAACCTGGCAGCATCATACATCCCACCCAGCTGTTCCCCAGACAGTTGCACCCTCCCTGCCACTCTTCTCCCTGGTCAGACACCCTCAGGATCCTCTAGAAAGGCTGGAGATACAGATTGCAGCTGGGAAGTTTCAGGAGTCACCCAGGTGAGGGAAGGGCAAAAGTTGCTCATACCGTTCCTCTTTACTGTATCTTAGGTTACACCCTGTCCATGCCCAAGGTCATGGGTTTTAGTGTCCATGTGGTGGTGGGGCGGTATTTCAGATATGGCCTATTTGCAGTTTGAATTATCTAGCCAACAGGAGTTCACTGTTTTTCAGGTCACACCTTATATATGCTGGAGAAGACTCTTGAGAGTCCCTCGGACTACAAGGAGATCCAACCATTCAACCCTAAAAGAAATCAACCCTGAATATTCATTGGAAGTACTGATGCTGAAGTTAAAGCTCCAATTCTTTGGCCACCTGATGCAAAGAACTGACTCATTGGAAAATACTCTGATGCTGGGAAAGATTGAGGGCAGGAGGAGAAGGGGCCAACAGAGGATAGAATGGTTAGATAGCATTATGGACTCAACGGACATGAACTTGAGCAAACTTCAGGAGACAGTGAAGGACAGGGAGGCCTGGCATGCTGCAGTTCATGGGGTCAGAAAGAGTCTGATAGCGACAGAACAACAACAAGAACAACACAGACACACACTATCATTGGTTCTTTTTCAATTTTAATAATAATAGAATTCATTTCTTCCCTAGTAACTCAGACAGAAAAGCATCCACCTGCAATGCAGGAAACCCGGGTTCAATCCCTGGGTTGGGAAGATCCCTGGAGAAGGAAATGACAACCCACTCCAGTATTCTTGCCTGAAGAATTCCATAGACAGAGGAGTCTGGTGGGCTCTAGTCCATGGGGTCACAAAGAGTCGGACACAACTGAGTGATTAACACACACATTTCTGTCAGACACTGTGCTAAAAGCATTGAATTACCTCCTTTAATCTTTACAATTTAATCTTGGCAATAAATGGGGAAACAATGGAAATAGTGAAAGACTGTTTTCTTGGGCTCCAAAGTCACTGCAGATGGTGACTGCAGCCATGAAATTAAAAGACACTTGCTCCTTGGAAGAACCTAGACAGCATACTAAAAAGCAGAGACATTATTTTGCCAACAACTGTCCATCTAGTCAAAGCTATGGCTTTTCCAGTAGTCATGTATGGGTGTGAGAGTTGGACTATAAAGAAAGCGGAGCGCCAAAGAATTGATGCTTTTGAACTGTGGTGCTGAAGAATCTTGAGAGTGTCTTGGACTGCAAAGAGATCCAATCAGTCCATCCTAAAGGAAATCAGTCCTAAATATTCGCTGGAAGGACTGATGTTGAAGCTGAAACTCCAATACTTTGGCTACCTGATGCGAAGAACTGACTCACTGGAAAAGACTCTGATTCTGGAAAAGATTGAAGGCAGGAGGAGAAGGGGACAACAAAGGATGAGATGGTTGGATGGCATCACCAACTTCATGGATATGAGTTTCAGCAAGCTCTGGGAGTTGGTGATGGACAGGGAAGCCTGGGATGCTGCAGTCCAAGGGCTCGCAAAGAGTCGGACACAACTGAGCAACTGAACTGAACTGAATCTTTACAATAAGCTTCTGAAACAGATTTTTATCCATACTCTTTTTTCCTGAGAGAGAAACCAAGACTTGAGAAATAAGAAACTTGTCTCCCACTGACAGCAGGAATGCTGGGATTTGAATGGTCTGCTCACCTCTGAATCAGAAGATGGGTTTTGGGCTCCCAGCTCATCCTCCCTACTGAATGGCACAGGGAAACCACGCCCCAGGATTGTTATTCCATTAAGCTGACGCCCTCTGACTCAATTTCCTTGACTTTGGCTGATGCCAGCAGACTTAAAGGCCAGGAGTGCAAGACGTTGAGGGACCCTGGGGTGAGGACAGTGCTATGAGCTGAGCCTTTATCTCCACGAGAAGTAACCTTGATTGCACCTGTCCTTTATCTACCAATTCGCGTCTGTCCTAAAGGCTTGAAGCACGAGAAAAACTGAGAGAGAATATAGAGCTGAAACACCAACAGAAACAATGGCATCATTCATATGTCCAAAGGAACCCAAGCCAACTGCAATTTGGCTTTAAGCATGGAATTAAAATTTGTCTCTGCCAATCATATTGGCATCATCATAAAAAGAAACCCAGACCACGGCTGGCCATGAATTGGACGCTGGCAACGCATATGATTATTTTCTATGTGTCATATATGAAAACGACACCAGCTCATTACTGTTCATAGGACATACATTAATGCTGCCTAATTCAGCAGACGGTGCCTACTGTCAGAGGCACTGAATCAGGCCCTGAGCACAATGTTTGGATAAAAAGCTATGATTTTTGCCCTCCCTTAAGAGGTCATTATTAGAAAGGAAGGAAAAAATCAGATTGTTACTCCAATCTGACTCTTAGGGTGGTCAAGCCAAAAGATACAACCAAGCCAGAGTGGGAGAAGGAAGGATTCTCGCAGCAAGTAAGAATACCAGAGATACTTCCCAAAGTAGTGTCTCCCTAAACAACAAAACTGAAAACACTTAAAAAAAAAAAAAAAGTTCTAAGCTAAGGGTATATGCATATTCATGAAGGGGTTTGGATGGTATATGCATATTCATGAAGGGGCTTGAGCAGAGGAGAATTCAGCCTAGAACTGAAGCAAAGGATGATACAGTTCAGCTCTAGATGACTGAAGAAGTTATGAGCATCAGAAAGGGTCAGCTTCGTCATTCTTTGGGTTCTAGTCGATTTGATGATTGAGGAGTAAGGTGAGGGCGGGGGTTGAATTCTGCAGAAGAGCTCAAAAATATGCTTCAGGCTAATCTTTGCCTTTGAAAGGAACTGTGAGTCTTTACAACTGTTCCATTGTCTTCTGACACTCTGATATGGTTATCTCCCTGACTTGGTAATAGTTGTTTATTTTTACATTCTTTCGTTGCCTTAAATCATTGACTACTGAGACTATCCTACAAAGAACTGTAGCCAAGATCACAAAATAGCTCCAGCCAAAATGGCTTCTCTTAGTTCTGAAAGTTTAGGTCTGGTTCTCTTCCTCTAAGGACCTCCTACCCCATCTGCTTACAAGATGATGAAGGTGGGGAGAGTGAGGTCATATGGAGTACCAAGTACCCTTGAATTTTGGAGATCAAGGTCATGTTCTTATGAGGAGATCTGGAAAGGCTTCAAGAAGGAGAAGGCATTTCATATAAAAGGGGAGGAATGTTGGAGAAAGGCAGTCTAAGAAAAGAGATATTTAACAAGTGATATAAATGAAACTAGACAAACTGAGTTTGGGCAAACTGTTTTAACCTAAACAAATTGCTTCACCTTTAGAGCAACTTTAAAAAATTAATAAAATTTCTTCAAATTTTTTAATGACTACCCAGTCCTACTATATTAGCTCTCACTAACACAGAGAAGTTACACATCAAGCATTTGAAAAGTTAATGTACTGTTTCTGCAACAATGTTAATGTTCTTTTAAAAATGTTTTGCTTTATAAAATATATGCACTGACTGAGAAAAGACTTGAAGGCTATATACACACCAAAATGGTAAATTAACTATGATTGTTTCTGAGTAGTGGGACTGTGATTAATGTTTCTTTGTGCTTTTCCAAGTTTTTCACATCTGCAATAATAAAGATGCATTTTTTGGTAAACAGTTAAAAGCACAAAACTTAAATTGACATTTAAAAGTGTTACTTTAGAGAAAGCGTCAAAGCTAGTAACTCAGTAACTTCCACATTTAACAAAAAATGTATTTAACAAATAAAACTCCACTTACATGCCAGGCATTGCCCTTTTTTGGTGTGTTAGTCGCTTAGCCGTGTCTGACTCTTTGCAGCCCCTTGGACTGTAGCCCACCAGGCCCCTCTGTCCAGATTCTCCAAGCAAGAATACTGAGGTGGGTTGCCATTTCCTTCTCCAGGAGATCTTCCTGACCCAGGGATCAAACTTGGGTTTCCTGCATTGCAGGCAGATTCTTTACCATCTGAGCTATAGGAAAGTCCTGTCCTTTTAAAATTTTTTTTAAAAATTTATTTTTATTTATTTTTGGGGGGGTGGGGAGGGAGCCAGACCATATCACATGTGGGATCTTAGTTCCCAGACCAGGGATCAAACTGGCATCCCTTGCACTGGATGCATGGTGTCTTAACCACTAGACCGCCAAGAAAGTCCCAGGGTATCAATTTTTGATACAAAAGAAATGAGCTTGTATAAATAAAGTCCTGCATACACTCAAACACACATGCACATACATACCATTTTTCTCTTTTAAAACGTTGTTTTAGGTTAGCATCATTCAATTTAACTGGGGCTCGGGCTAAACAAATATATTTTACACTGCCAGGAGAGCCTACGTTTTCTTGTTATCACAAATGCATTTTATAACCCAAAAGGCTGGTCTCCCAGAGGAAATGCAAATGGGAGGAGAAAAATCTGAAGTGACCACCTAGGAGAGTGCATTTGTCTTCTGCAGAATGCTTAGCTTTGATGACACTAACTTATAGTTGATTTAGTGAATGAGAATGAGTAGAACTCACCAGAATACTCAGTGGAAGACAAAAAAAGAGTCCACTATCCAGTTATTCACCCTTCAACTCTACTGGTTATCGATTATTTAACATAATGGTTGAGCTGGTTTGCTATAGTCATTATCTGCCTTAAAAATATTACACGTACCACCAAATAACAAACGCTGTTGGCTACTGAAAGGAAGTTGTGGGAAGGTAGTTATTTGTATTTGATCTGAGAAATTCAAGTGAAAACACACATGCTAGAATGTTCTTCTGTTCTACTTCTCAAGTCTTTATACATGCCTTATAAGATGAGGTTTCTAGGCTAATTCCCTTATTTCTATCCAGCTTCTCACCTAGACAACCTCAAAGTTACTGGATATTATAGAAAAAAGTCAGAGTTCTCATGGGTTCAGGGACTATCTGTCAAAGTAAACTTTCTGCTTCATTTGAAAGATATATTTCTAAATTAAAGGCAGCTATCATTCTTAAAGAGAGGGGGGACTTTGACTGGGGGAAATAGAAGGGAAAAAAACCAAACCCTACTATTAATACTATGTGCTAAGCTGTGTTAGTGGAATTACATTCTTGATAAAAGTAAAGAGAAAGATTTTGAGGTGAGGGTCTCACAATAACTAAGTGCGGTTGACCCTTGAATAATGCGGGTTTGAACTGCATGGTCCACTTATACATGGATCTTTTGCAACAGTAAATATTACAGCGCTACATGGTCCTTGGTTGGTTGAATCCACAGATGCAGAAGTGAAGAGTCAACTACAAGCTATACAAGGATTAATCCTCACCTTGTTCAAGGGTCAACTGTAATTTGACATTGGGCAGAATTCCCTCAGGGGCCACCATATGAATCCCCTTGCAGAAGAGAAGTAGGTGATTCCTCGGAGCACCCTGGCTCAAGAGAGCCAGGCCAGCTAGGGAAGATTAATTCTCTCTTATTTTGTACATGGGCCCAGAGAACACTAATGGCTCAGTGGTAAAGAATCTACCTGTCAATGCAGAGGCACAGGAGACACAGGTTCGATCCCTGGGTTGGGAAGATGCCCTGGAGAATGAAATGGCAACCCATGCCAGTAGTCTTGCCTGGAAAATCCCATAGAAAGAGGAGCCTGGCGAGCTACAGTGCATAAGGTCGCAAAAGAGTGGGACACAACTTAGCAGCTAAACAACAATCACAACAAACCGAGAACCCTAAGAAGCCACCACTTTTCCAATGCCCCCAGGAAACAACATCAGTTTCTCAGGACTTGATGACAATAGTGATCTGTAAAAATCTTGAGCTCTCGAAGCAGATAAGGAAGATAATTATCGTCTGATCCTTTTGTACTAAAGCATACTGGAAGGATTCATTAATCTATTCAACAAGTTACAGGAGATGAGATTCACCTCTAATGATGTACCAACTGGACACCTTGCCAGGAGACAGTAACTTCGGTGAATATGTTTCTTATACATATTTGCAAACTATCTGTGATGGGAGAAAGAACTGTGTTTTGGTTCCTGGAAACTTAATGACTCAGATTGTAAAGAATCTGCTTCTATGTTGGAGACCTGGGTTCAGTCCCTGGGTTGGGAAGACCCCCTGGAGAACAGAACGGCAACCCACTCCAATATTCTTCCCTGGACAATTCCATGGACAGAGGAGTCTGGCGAGGTTATAGTCTATGGGGTCACACAGAATCGTAAACAACTGAGTGACTAACATTTTCCTTTAAATGGGATGGGGGATAAATGATTATCTAGTCCTTTTTTTTTAACAACCTAAAGAAGTATTTTATTTGGATCTCCATCAACAGCTATAAATATTAGATATAGGATAATATATAATAGGTGCTTTGGATTGCTTTGGTAAACCACTTTACTTTGCTAAATAGAAAAATATTCATATCAGATATGCAAATTTTTGTGCAAATATTCATATCAAAATCTCTACACAATTCAAACAACTCTTCAAAAATTGTTCCATCTTTTAAAGAATTTTTTTCATACAGGAATAGTTTCAGAGGGTAATTACTCCCCTCCCCAACCCCGCAAGTAAGATCGGCCTTCCTGTCCCCAGCAGTGTTTGCGATGTTTGGGGCTTTGCCTTTTGATGAATACATGACATGCCAAGTTCTATGGGTCTACAGATTCATCACTCTCCAAATTTATAGGGATGTATGCAGTGTGATTTGATAAATTGTTTTGTTTTGCTTTTCATCACTCACACGATATTGAAAGGACGCTCCCTGTATATCTTAGGCATCATCTATCAAAAATAAGGCTTTGGGGAGAACAAATAAAATGCAGTAAAAACTTGTTGAACTGATAACTATATAATATGAATGTGTCATCTCTGAATATGAAGGACCACTATATGAGGCTCATATTTTATTTTTTTTAGCAAGTTTACATATCTGGTTCCCAGTGGTTTAAACTGCACTTTGGTTCAGACGTTTGCAAAGCTTCCCAAGTGTCTTTGGGGGGCAGAGTGCTATAAATTAAAGTGATTATTAATCTTACTAAATCTATTTCTTTTTACTGGCATTTACTTAGGAGATCTGTACCTCCTTATGATGGATTGCTTGGCAACTTACTTGACGTACTGGTTGGTGTATGAAATAAGAAGCTGGAGCCTGATATCCTGTCTTGCTTTGTACTGTTTTTAAAGGAAAAAACCTCTATTAAATTGGCAACTATGTACGTTGACTAAAAAAAAAAATTGTTTAAAAAGAGATTTCTAGGACTTCATAATTTCTGGACATGGCAATTTAAATCAAGGGGGGACTGATGATTCTATTTACATTTTATCACAAGAATAAGTTTCCTCTAATTGATGAAATGGTCTTTACCAAGGCCACTAATGACTATGAGTCCACCAAAATACGTTTGAATCGCAGAAGAAAATTGCTTTATAGGCTACAAAGCCTAAATTTCTTATCAGAGACATATAAACGTAACAGTCAAGGACTCTGTTAAACAGATTCCATGGTTAAAATGTTTACTCTTTTTAAAGCAATCTTCACCCCCTTAGGCAGTCTTCAATGTAATGGAAAAGGTACATGGCCAATATCCAGAACTCAAATGAATGAAACAGCAGTGAAAATAAATTAAAACAACAGGAAGGTTTCAAATTTGCCATTCAGATAGGAAACATTTCAGAGATTGAAAACTTCCAGTGCTGTTGATAGCAGGGTGCAAATGATGATATTCATACCCTTTTATCCTTTGAATTCAGTATATTTTACTGATACAGAAAGATTTCTAAGGCATGCTGTTGAGTGAAAGAGGTTAAGTCATAGAATAGTAACTCTAATATGGTCCAATTTATATAAATGACCCCTTCTCTCATGAATATATAAAATAAATGCAAAAATAAAGATCTGAGAGGCTTCAAACCAAACTCTCAATAGAGATTGGGGTGATGATGGGGAGAGAGGGGAAGGGTGCAAGATGAAGAGACCCTTGTTATCAGTTAAACTTTATATAGGAAGTTATGTCCTCCTATAAAGAAAACATGTCTTTTTCATAGAATGTTGAAGGGCTATTCCCACTCCATTTTGAATTTGTTCCCACAATGACAACAACCCAACTTGCCCAAAGCCCACCCGAGTGCAGACCCTAAAGAACAGTAGGAATTCCACCTTCCCCAATGCCCTGTAACCCAAGGCCTGTCCATAAGCGCAGGGAGCCCCAATCTCAGACACAGAGCCCCACACATGGAATCAAAAGCAACCAGCAGTAGAGACAAAGTGATAAACGAACCTCATCCTATACCAGCTTTCCTATTCATGTCTGCTTAAATATTTGTATTTACCTTTTAAAACTATACATAGATAAACAGGCTTCCTAGATGGCTCAGTGGCAAAGAATCTGCCTGCCAATGCAAGAGATGCAAGAGACTCGGGTTTAATCCCTGGGTCAGGAAGATCCCCTGGAGAAGGGAATGGCAATCCACTCCAGTGTTCTTGCCTAGGAAATTCTGTGGACAGAGGAGACTGGCAGGCTGCAGTCCATGGGGTTGCAAAGAGTCAGACACAACTGAGCTACTGAGCATGCACGCGCACACACACACACACGCACACACACGTATAACTGCTTCAAGTCTTCTAGGTTCCTTAGGAGAGATGACTTTAGGAGATGATCTGAATAAGTACAAAAATAAGAAAAAGGTGGTTTCCACTATTCTCCCCAAGATAAGAAGACTGCCAAACTAATGAATAAGAGGACATTTATTACTGTCAAAAAAATGTAACATTAAAGTCACTAAGCGCAAAGTAGGTTAAATGAGTCACCTCCCCCACCCAAAGAAGAGTCGACCCCCACAAGATCCAAGAGGACGACCGCTCAGAGGAGACTAAAGGGCTACTCATTCTACAGGAGCCAAACCTCAGCAGTACATCCTCCCAGCTCACCGTCATTCTCATCAGTAGAGATGAAGACAGACAACTCCAGACCCAGCGAGGGCAGAGGCAAACCCACCCGACTAGGCTGTTAGTTATTGTCACACAATGAAAAATGACAATGAACTAACAGCCCAACATAGACGGGCAGACCCACAAATAGATCTTTCATTCCTCCTGCTAAGTAGGATGTTCCCTTCTCTGAAAGACTAGTCCTTTTTTTTTTAATTTGTGTTAGTATCACTTATTTAATCCCTGAATCATGCATTGTCCATCATTGTTGTTGAAGCGATAAGTCGTGTCTGACCCTTTGAAACCCCATGGACTGTGTAGCCCACCAGACTCTTCTGTTCATAGGATTTCCCAGGCAAAAATATTGGAGTGGCTTGCCATTTCCTTCTCCAGGGGATCTTCCTGACCCAGGGATCGAATCTATATTTCCTGCATTGGTAAGTGGATTCCTTACCACTGTCCCAGCACATATTGTCCATTGCTGTAGCTTAATTGTTTTCTTGAGTGGAATGTGTTTTCCCATCTAGATCATAAGCACTGGAGGGCGGGGCTGTATCTTACAGGGCTTCTTGTAAGGTCTATACAATGAATTAACTACTACAGAGGCAGCAGGATTAATGTGTTAGGCATTGCTCTATGTGCTAGAGACATAGAGCTGTGATGGTTAGTTTTATGTGTCAACTTGGCTAAGCTATAGCATCAAATTACAACAATCCATTGACTTTAATAATCCAATCAGTTGAAAGGATTTAAAAGCAAAACTGAGTTTTCCCTGAGAAAGTCTGCCTCAAGATAGGATCAGCTTAGCTCTTGTCTTAAAATATTCAGGCTGCCAATCTATCCCATGGATTTTAGACTTGATGGCTTCTACAATCCTGTGAGAAAATGTAAAATAAATCTTAAAATAAATCTCATATAAATATATACATTATATACATACATGCATTATATATATATCACATATACACATTAGATATCATATGTTTTACATATAACATATATGTGTGTATATATGTATATTATTATGTATATCTCTACCCTATTGGTTTTGTTTCTCCAGAAAACTTGGACTATTATGAGAGTTGAAAAGATTTAAGGTTTGTTATGGAAGATAGAGTCTTCTAGGGGCAAACTAATAATCACTTAAATACACTGCTAATCAAAAGAAATAGAGCCTTCTACAAAGCTGTGTAGAAAATAAAACAAAATGAGTATTTTTGCTGGTGGCTGGTGACTCCACTTAGACCGAGTGAATAGGGAGGGCGTCTCTGAAGCGATGACATTGATGCTGAAACAGGAGTTGATACTCTCCTGACTTTTTTCTGTCCCTTCCATAGAGCTTGTATAAAGTGATTTACATAGTATGCACTCAATATACTATTTTGAATAAATAATGAGTAGATTAATAATAAGGTCTTATGGAAGATTGGCCGTTCTAATTTTAGGTAACAAAAAAACAAGCTGAGTTGAAGACCTTAATGAGAAGAAAGTCTTTACACTGAAATTACATCAGCTTGGAGCTGGAGGCTCTTGTTTCTGGCTTGATTAATGAATGGAGGTGACTGATTAAGCCGTTCTGGGTATGCAATTCCCTTTACCTGCACTAATTTGAAAACAATATAGATATAGCAGAGTTGGGAGACAAAGTAGAAAGCAGGACAACGATCCCTTTCTGACCCTATTCTGTCTCTTCTTACATCTTTCCCCTCCTCTTTTTCTTCAAAGCACGTAAACATTCACCTACTTTAAACCCACAAGATGTGATGGGTTATTTATCATGGAGAAAACATTCTGTATTTCATCTTTCGTGTCCATTATTCCTATTATCTAGCCATTCACATTTCAGTTCAGTTCAGTTGCTCAGTCGTGTTCGATTCTTTGTGACCCCATGGATTGCAGCATGCCAGGCCTCCCTGTCCATCACCAAGTCCCAGAGCCTGCTCAAACTCATATCCGTTGAGTCAGTGATGCTATCCAACCGTCTTATCCTCTGTCATCCCCTTCTCCTCCTGCCTTCAATCTTTCCCAACATCAGGGTCTTTCAAATGGGTCAGTTCTTCGGATCAGGTGGCCAAAGTATTGGACCTTCAGCTTCAGCATCAGTCCTTCCAATGAATATTCAGGACTGATTTCTTTTAGGATTGGTGGTTTGATCTCCTTGCAGTCCAGGGGACTCTCAACAGTCTTCTCCAACACCACATTTGAAAAGCATCAATTCTTTGGCACTCAGCTTTCTTAATGGTCCAACTCTCATACCAGACATGACTACTAGAAAAACTATAGCTTTGACTAGATGCACCTTGGTTAGCAAAGTAATGTCTCTGCTTTTTAATATGCTGTCTAGGTGGGTCATACCTTTTCTTCCAAGAAGCAAGCATTTTTTAATTTCATGGCTGCAGTCATGCTCTACAGTGGTTTTGAAGCCCAAGAAAATAAAGTCTGCCACTGTTTGCCATCTATTTGCCATGAAGTGATGGGACCAGATGCCAAGATCTTAGTTTTTTGAAAGTTGAGTTTTAAGCTAGTTTTTTCACTCTCCTCTTTCACTTTCATCAAGAGGCTCTTTAGTTCTTCTTTGCTTTCTGCCAAAGGGTGGTGTCATCTGCATATCTGAGGTTATTGAGCATCATCCAGCTTGGCATTTCGCATGATGTGCTCCACATATAAGTTAAATAAGCAGCGTCCCAGCTGTATATTGTACTCCTTGATGTACTCCTTTCCCAATTTGGAATATGCAGCCTTAATGTACTCATTTTCCAATTTGGAACCAGTCAGTTGTTCCATGTCCAGTTCTAACTCTTGCTTCTTGACCTGCATACAGGTTTCTCAAGAGGCAAGTAAGGTGGTCTGGTATTCCCATCTCTTTCAGAATTTTCCACAGTTTGTTGTGATCCACACAGTCAAAGGCTTTCGAGTAGTCGATGAAGCAGAAGTTTTTCTGGAATTCACATTTACTGTTTTTATTATTGAATGGTGTGCGTGTCTGTGTGTGTGTGAAGGAGGAGAATTTAGGGGGAAGAAAGTTGAGATGCGCCCAAATCTTAGCCCAAGAGATGTCCTTATCATCCAACAGCTGTAACTCATATCACTTAGGGAGATCTGCGTAGACAACCATTTCAGATGAGACAGTAAGATCTAGGGATGCCTTTCAAAAAATGCAGACTTGAAGGTTCTGTTTCTTAGCACATACAAATTGACTTCTAGTATGAGCACATGAGGCGTTATGGTTTCGGTTATGACTAAAGACCAAGTGTAGGCAAAGCGGCTCAGTGGACATGATTTGAGCAGACTCCAGGAGATAGTGAAGGACAGGGAAGCCTGGGAGGCCTGGCGTGCTGCCGTCCATTGGGTCAAAAGAATCGGACACAGGTGAGCAAACAAGGCACAGAGAGGTCCACCTTCAGCTAGCGCGCCCTCTTCTGTCTGTTCTCCACTGTTCTTGGATGGCAGGTTTTCCAATGTTATGTGAGAACTGATGTTAACTTTGCTTAACCGTTCAGCTGGGCCTCACAGGGGCCAAATATGAACAGAGTAGTTATGTTCAAAGCCAAGGGAGAAAATGAAAAAGTAAATGAAGTACGGTGGCAAAATGACAACCTCCATTTCAGAAGTTAGACCTAAGAAAGTCAGACTCAAAGTGTCTAGTTACATCTCAAGAAGCACTGTACCTGCCACACACCAGCTCAAGACCTGGGGGTCTAGATAAAATAAAGCCAAGTGAAGCCATCCCAGAACAGGATACTTGGAATGATGAAGATGATGGGTTTTTTAAAGCTAAAAAAAGTTTCAAGGAGAGATATCATGTCTTGCAATACCAATTTCACCTATTGGGAGGGATTAACTGAGTGAGATAGGACTGAGTTGAGACCTCTTTAAGCTTACCAAATGGCTCAGAGGTTAAAGCGTCTGCCTGCAATGTGGGAGATCTCGGTTCGATCCCTGGGTTGGGAAGATTCCCTGGAGAAAGAAATGGCAACCCACTCCAGTATTCTTGCCAGGAGAATCCCATGGACGGAGGAGCCTTGAGACCTCTTTTCTTCCTCTCTTGAGCTGGATGCAAAAACTGTGAGTAGAGACTGATGTTCTGAATACAGAAGGTTCTATGGAGCATTTTCAAGCAGAGCTCCTAGGCAGTAGAGGTTGATCAGATTAGGGAGTGTGTGAGGAGATAAGAAGTGGTGTAAAAGACTTAATTAACATCCGTGCTCTGAGAAACAGACAGAATAATTTGCTCAACCGGCTTGAACAGGATTTTCATGGTAGTGGGGCCATGTTTTAGGGGTGAGGTCATAGAAGATGTTTTGAAGAGTTTTTTGTTTTTGTTTTTTTCAGCAAAGAAGAGGGGGAAGGGAGAGGCTATGGTAAGTGACACAAAGATAATAACTCTCTGAGTCAAGAATCATAGATTTTGTAGAATTAAAATGGACCACAAAAGTAACTCAATTTCTCATCGTCATTATTTCAATGACAAACTTGATGCCCAAAGAGAAACCCCTTTCATTCAAAGAAATCCCTTTCTTCTGCCATGAGTAGGTACTTTTATTCTGCAGGTAGAGGCTACCCAAGTCTTTGAATAGGTTCTTAACAAGAAGCTGTCTCTACAGTGCTTGCCTAGATCCTAGTTCTCAATGATATTATAGCAAGAGACCATTTATTAATAAAATCCTGGTGTGGTTTTTCATTATTTATTGTTTTTGTTTTTGCATTTCATGTGTCCCACCTATTAACACTGATTCAAGCTATCACTTGATAATAATGCTAATAATGAGCTTCCTAGGTGGCGCAATGGTAAAGAATCCACCTGACAATGAAGGAGACACAAGTTCAATTCCTGGGTCAGAAATATCTCCTGGAGTAGGAAATGACAATCTACTCCAGTATTCTTGCCTGGAAAATTCCACAGACAGAGGAGCCTGGTGGGCAGTTCCGTGGGGGTGGCAAAGACTCAGACACAACTGAGCACACAGGCAAGTACTAATGTCAAGGGTAGGGATTTATAGGCAGTAGCTCATTGAAAGATATTAGACTTTTTCCTGTGAGCCCAACATTTCTGATGACCCACTATGTGCAGAACATTTGTGCACTGCTCTGCAGCTCCTCTTCCCTGTAGCTCAAATGGTAAAGAATCTGCCTGCAAGGTAGGAGACCAGGGTTCGTTCCATGGATTGGGAAGTTCCTATGGAGAAGGGAATGGCAATCTGCTCCAATATTCTTGCCTGGAGAATTCCATGGACAGAGAAGCGTGGAGGGCTACAGTCTGTGGGGTCACAAAGAGTCGGACACGACTGAGTGACTAACACACAATGCAACTCCTCTCTCCCCGCCTTCCTCCCAACCTTGAAGGTTCAAGTAACTTATCTAGATACCCATTTGCTCTGGTCTCTTGGAGTTTCTCCATCTTTCATGGGCCCTGGTGTCACACACATCTTATGGGGCTGTACCGTGTTGTGATTTCCCTTCATCTTATGTTTGTTTATATGAATCTACTTGGAAAATACTGTTCTGCATAATGTTCACGCTGTTTTATAATCTTAACTCTTGATCAAACTCCCCCTTCTTGACTTCTTTTCAGGAAGTGGAATGCCTTTGCATTACCCCTGTTTGAACCTGATGTCAGACGGCTTCCTGCCTCTTCCACACTCTTGGGTTCCTTTCTGTTACTGACTTTCAATCATGAACAAGATAATAGGTTTAGGCCTGTGGCTGGTGCTTCGTTGCTCTCGTCTTGTTCCCCTCCTGCCCACATGACTGTTGCATGGGCATTATAGCCACTTCCTGGGAGCCCGTGCTAATAATATGTGCTTGTATTTCTACAATTTTTGCCATTGTAAGTCGGATGTAGAAGCCAAAGCAGAAAGCATAACTCAAACCAGTATTCTGAACAGAATTATGACCTGCAGGTAATTCATGAGTCTATTAATTGTTTGTTCTTTCCTGCTCTGGGTGAGGTATTAGCCACCATTGAGTCTTTAACCATAATAAACGGGCAGACAAGGTGACAGGGGAAACAGGCCCTTGATTAAAAATCCATGCCCTGCAAACCTGAAAATTAGATCATCAGAGGAGATGGGATAGAGTTTCTCAGCAAACACACCACTGCTACAGATCTCTCAGAAAATAAATAACTACAAGTCTAAAGGATCTGAGACACATAACGTTTGGAAAAGTACAAAAATATGCTTTAAAATGATACCCATCTAAAGCCTTAAAAATTGTATACAATACCTGATTCCAAAAAATGCCAAAGTGTTCTGTGTGTTCTGTCTGCCCTTTCGGAACTGAGCAACGTTTTTAGCACCTTGTTGACAGAGCCAAGAAGTGAATGATCGACACTAATGGGATTTTAATCTTCAACCTAATTAACTTTGTTAAAATTAAGGCTTACTAGGAAGAATCGGCACAAAGAAATTAATTAAAGTAATGGAATTTTTGCTGGATTTAACAGCTGAGTACTGACTCTAGCTATAATGCGCACAGAGACGGATATTTTAAATTCAGTTCCATTTTTCTCTTGTATGCTCCAGTGTTTCCCATTTCCAGAAGCACCTACATTCCCAGAGCTGAGTGTGTCCACCTTTGGACACTGGCCTGGAGCAAGCTATACCAGAGGGGATATTTCCCTATGTATCCACCACCTTGTTGGTCCAGTTTACCTGGAGCCTGGCAAAGGTCTGGTATATGGCAAGTATGTGACACACACATGCATGAATGAGTAAGTCATTGCAACTTTTAAAAATTGATATCATTGATACTGCAGCTTACTTTCCTCACCTTGTGGTTATTACATGAAAAGAAACAAAGGTAAAGTGAACTGGGCATTGTCTTGTGCATAGCTTGCAGAAACTAAGCAAGCTGGTGTTTATGACATTAGGTATTATGCAGAAGACTATTTTCTAAATTTTTCTTTCATTCATTTATTTATTGAAGTAGAATTGATTTACAATAAGTTAATTTCAGGTGTGGGCTTCCCTGGAGGCCCAGTGGTAAAGAATCCACCTGCCAATGCAGGAGGCATGGGTTCTATCCCTGGGTCAGGAAGGTAAAAATCCCATGGACGGAGGAGCCAGGCGGGCTACAGTCCATGGGGTTGCAAAAGAGTCAGACACGACTTAAGGACTAAACAACAACAGTTTCAGGGGTACAGCAAAGTGATTCAGCTGTTCAGATAGACCTGGGCCCACAGGTGGGGGCAGGTGGTCAGGTACAGTGGCAGCTCAAGGGCAGAGAGGTGGGACGAGTCCACCCGGGGCAGAGACAGTAAGAAGGACGCTGTGCAGAGAACTATCAGCCTACTAAGCATCAGCCTACTCTTTAACTATCACCAGCCACCAGCAACTCTAAATGATGTTCATGACAACATACTCCTACTCTAAAAACCTTTTCTTGACCTTTAATTCTAGGCACATGTTGGGCCTATTCAAGTTAGTGAATTTCTCTTACATTTCCCTTCATGAACATGGTCTTCTACCTGAAAGTTGTCAGGAGAACTACCAGTTGTACAATCTTCTCTCCTGACCCAGCCAGACTCAGCACTATGCTTCTATTTCAAGAGTAAATTCTTCACTGTGCAAAAGAATATAAACTCATTTTGAAAATAATTCACCTCTCCTACCTTGGTGGTTCTATATAGTTCTGTGTTTCCACAGTGGATTCTATATAAATATGATAGCACAGTGGTTACAATGGTGAAGAAACAGATCCAGTGTTACAATTCTGTCATTCTATGGATGCCCTGGAATTTTTATTTATGGTCAAATTTAAATGATGAAATGGTACAAATTGCAAGGGATGATATTTTTATTTGGTAAATGCAAGTTTCAGCTTATACTTATGAAGGATCATTACATAACTTGTTCAGTTGTGTCTGACTCTTTGTGACCTCATGGACTGCAGCACACTGGGCTTCCCTGTCCTTCACTATCTCCTGGAGTGTGCTTAAATTCATGTCCATTGAGTCAGAGATGCCATCCAACCATCTCATCCTCTGTCACTCCCTTCTCCTCTTGCCCACAATTTTTCCCGGCATCAGGGTCTTTTCCAATGAGTCAGCTCTTTGCTTCAGGTGGCCAAATTATAATATTAAACATAACTTATTAATATTATTCAATGACTGTGTCACATAGAAGAAGAAATATTTAAAAATCACATCTGAGTGTTAAATACACTTGCTCCAACACTGGAGCAAAGGCGGTTGGCATGGGGCGTGAGGGAGCAGGTCCTACCTGAGAGGATGACCCTGAGATGTGCAGGCATAATCCCACGGTCACCCACAGGATTACATACACAGGTCCTGCCTAAGGGTGGACACATTTTTCCTACAGAGATTTACCAAAAAAATTACTTTTGTACACAGCTCCAAGGCCAACCTTCAGAGGTCTGTGCCATCTTTATTCTTCTAAGTCATGAGGGAATACAGGCAGATCTCTAATGTGATCCAATGACTCATTCTATAAAGGCTAAACTGGAGGCTCCTTGCTGCTGCCGCTGCTGCTGCTGCTAAGCCGCTTCAGTCATGTCCGACTTTGTGTGACCCCATAGACAGCAGCCTACTGGGCTCCCCCATCCCTGGGATTCTCTAGGCAAGAATACTGGAGTGGGTTGCCATTTCCTTCTCCAATGCATGAAAGTGAAAAGTCAAAGTGAAGTCACTCAGTCGTGTCTGACTCTTAGCGACACATGGACTGCAGCCTACCAGGCTCCTCCATCTGGGACTTTCCAGGCAAGAGTACTGGAGTGGGGTGCCATTGCCTTCTTAGAGAAAGACAAATACCATATGGTATCGCTTATATGTGGAATCTTATAAAAGGGTCCCTTGGACTAAAAGAAGATCCAACCAGTCAATCCAACCCTGAATATTCACTGGGAGGACTGATGCTGAAACTGAAGCTCCAAAACTTTGGCCACCTGATTCGAAGAGCTGACTCACTGGGAAAGACTCTGATGCTGGGAAAGACTGAAGGCAAAAGGGGTAGAGGGTAACAGAGGCTGAGATGGTAAGATAGCATCATTGACTCAATGCACATGAATCTGAGCAAACTTGGGGGAGATAGTGAAGGACAGGGGAGCCCAGGTGTGTGCAGTCCATAGAGTCTCAAAGAGTTAGGCATGACTCACTGACTTAACACAACAAAGCATACGAGTGAAATTATATACAAACAGAAATAAACCCACATATATAGAAAACAAACTTGTGGTTACCAAAGGGGAAAGTGGGGGATAAATTAGGAGTCTGGGATTAATACATGCACACTACCATACATAAAACAGACAATCAACAAGGACCTACTGCATAGTACAAGGAGCTCAATATTTTCTAATAACCTGTAAGGGAAAAGAATCAAAAAAAGATATATAGGTAGTATACATATATATATATATACTGAATATATATATAACACAATCACTTTGCTTACATCTAAAACTAACATAACATTGTATATCAACTATATTTCAATTTAAAAAGGAGATGCATTGAAAAAAAACTCGGGAGTCCTTGAGGGCAGAGACTGTGTTTCAATTCTTAAGTCCCAGTCCAAGCACAGTGCATGGGACAGCTCTGATGTTCTGTGTGTCAACAGAATGAATAAGCAAGTGAATAGACTTCAAACAAAACAAAGGTCTTCTACCATGTTAATTTATATTTTTCTTAAAATTGTATCCAAACAGTCTCTTGTTTGTGTTCAGATTTATGCGTATTCTTTTCTCACCCATTCCTTGGTAAATGTCGATAGGTGCCTACTCTTTGGGGGCACTATTTTCAGCCCTGGGAATGTAATAATTGACAAGCACAATGTTTAGTCTCATGAGTTAAGTGCTTCTTGATTACAGAATACCATGATATAACATCTTGTGCATGACACACTCCCATGTACCTGCTAGCCACTCAGGAAATGTGGACTACATGGAATTTTCCCTGAATCTCACCAAGTGACCTGGATTTTACACAGTCTGAGACCATCCAATGCAAAACCTTCGAAGAACCTCTTCAGAGATTTATGGTTGGATTGCAATTTTGTCCTCCTAATTACAAGGGGCAGTCACATTGGGTTTGGACTTGGGGCTTGTACTCTCATTAAATTTACCACCTGGCATGTTGTGGACCCTCAATAAATATTTATTAAATGAATTAATCATACAATATCCACAATGGCTCGTTTGTGATCTATTAATAATATATAAATTTCTCAGGAATACAGTCTCGGCTGCAACCGGATTTCTCTTGCACTCTTAATTCACTCTTAAATGGTTGTGCACTCGTGTTTTCTTTTACTAGTTCACTGCATTGAAACACTGCTTACTACACACACCACCCCCCAGCCTGTGATTTAAATATGCTTGCAGAAATTCCTATTAATTCCATTCCAAGTATTTGCACAGAACTGATCCACCATCACCGTCTGCTAATGATGCATCTGTCATTTTATTGACACCCTAAACAGCTTTATTCTCTTTTCTAATTAAGAGACAAAACTGGTATTGTCAGCTGATGAACCGACATTTGGGGGCTTTTGTTCTAATGTAAAAGGCAGCACATTATGCTGCGAAAACAAAAACTCTGAAATGTTAACAGAAAAGCCCACTAGACAAAATATATTTACATGTAAGATTGGAATTAAGATGGTTTAGAAGCCTAATACTCATACAATATTTTGAGTTACAGGGGGTAAAAAAAGACACACTCATGGCAAAATAGATTCAAAATAAAAAGTGATGCTTCTTGCCCTAACTGGTCATTAATATTCGGAACAAAGCAGTCTCATGCTCACTGGACAATCAAGCATCTTAAGAAAAAAGCAAAACCTTTTCAAGCTGACCAACATAATATGCTTCAATATAACTTGTCATAAAAGATAACACTAACATGCAAACAACAGCTAAGTAAGAACTTGAAGTTCTTACCAAAGACTCATAGAAAGGAGGTAAATAGCACATTTTGAAGGGCTAAAAATGCAATGATTTCCTCATGACTATATTAGACAATTGCCAGAGAAATGATAATTATATACAAGTACAAAACTAACTGCTCACCAGAACATTCTCAAGCAACTGAGGAGGACAAGCCATAAAAGCATAAAAGCTCTATCACCATCGCATTAAAAACCTAATCTAAAATCATCGCATGTCAGAAAATTAAGGATTCATCAAAATATTCCCAAAGGTTATGTGACGGAAAGAATACATAAAGAGGAGTCACAGCCCTGGATTTCTTCACGGAGAAATGCATCGTAGGATCTACATTTTAAAATAAACTCAATATAAAACCTGGTCTTGCCAAATGAGATCATTGTGATAAAGCAGTCAGCTAGGATGTCAGCACACAGAAAGCATCTGATAACATTAGCTGCTCTTATGATTGTTATTATTATTGTGAGGTCAGAATCAGCTCCGTTAGTGCCTTTCATGGTTCCCTCCCAAGGTTTAAAGGGCCCTAGAAGGACTGCTTGTGGCTAAGCCTAATTCTAGCTAATTCTGTTTCTAACTCCTTTCTGGATATCTTTATTCTGCTTTGGTGCACTAATTCCAAGCTCCCGTCTTCTACCTGAATTCCCTCTCTCTGCCTAAATGCTTAGGGCCGAGGCTCTAATCTGTACGTCTTGCCTTTAAGGCTCATTTCACCCTGACTTTGCCCTTGTCTCACTCTCTGTATCTGAGACTATGAACAAAACCTCCCACACATGTAGCCCAGGGCTAGGCTCCAATGCCTGCTTGTTGAGGAGCAGAGTTTGGAGATTCAATGTGTGAATTTCATTTCACTAGAAAAGGTTTCGAGTCCACCAATTGCCCTGCCCTAAGCCTTATGAAAGAGTTAGACCTCATAGGGTTCTTGGGGATCACTAGTCCAGCAGGATTTGTTTAGCATCAACTCTTTTCCCCTAGAAAAGCCATTAGAACAAAAGAAAGTACCTATCCTGTTCCCCCCAAGAAAACTCCTTCTTGTGACAACAAAGCCAATTTATTAGTTACAAATAAAGTTCTGGCTCATTTGCTGTGATTCAGTGGACACCCACGGCCTCCAGGAACCACCGCTCCCATCATCCTCACCAAGTGCTATAAAGATGACCCAATCTTGGGTCTAACAAAAACAGTAGATTGGTCCAGGGTGGGCCTCTCATCTATGAGGAGTCAAGGAGCCAAGATGAGCCAAGATGAGCTAAGATGAGCTTTTCAACCAAGAGGTGGGGTAATGTGGTGATGTGCAGAGCTGAGCAAAACAAGGTATACCATCAGTGTGTGGCCATATGACAATTACTGGAGATGATTATTGCATCCATAGAGAAATAAAGAGGAAAATACTGCTTTGAGACAGAGAATATACACTGACAGCCACATCTGTGTGCAAAGACTACAGTGTTTCATATATGATGAAATCTGTATGGACCTTTCATATACAAAGAAATCAGAAATCAGACTCTGATAGAGCTTAAGGGAACTGGTTTTGTTAAACAGTAATGCCATATATCCAAGACCATCATGTGGTTTGTGTGTGTGTGTGCACGCATCTATCTATTTATCTATCTATTTAGGAGTCAGAGAGAGAGATACAAGGAGACTGTGGTGATAGTTTCTGAAAAGCAGGACCGTGTAATGGCAATTGGACAAGAGACTCTTGAAAATGTATTTGGTTGCACACCTATGACAGTCTTTGTGTGTTTTGAGCTTCAAGGGGGCAGCAAAGGTAGAATTGATGATTAATAGACCTGTAAAACTTTCACAACCTTCTGGCTGAAACTCAACTTATTAAAATAATCCAACTAGAATGCCCATTTTTTCCCACATTCATTCATGCCTCCAACAGTTAGCTTGAAGGAGGAAGGGTTGACCAAAATCAGTTTCTTTTGCGCTAGACCTTACTGACTTCTTGTGGAAGTGGACAGGGATTTCTATCATCACTGCTTCCCTGGCCAGTGATCAGGGCTGATGGACGAGATACAATGAGGAAACCCTTTGTTACAGGACGACGTCAGCCTTCACACTTCCCCGTAAGCAAATCTATTAGCTTTGACCTCCGCTGGTGGCGACTCCCCAAGACCCACAGTCCACCAAGCAGGAGTCCTTTCCTAGGATCTGTGTTATGTCGATAGATGAAAAAAATCTTTAAACATATATTCTTGCTTTTGAAAATATTTTTGTTGCTATCTATCAGTTACATACAATTCTTAAAAACAGAAAACATTTTTGGGCAAAAGGCTCAGTGAATGCTAGCAGAGATGCCCATTCTTTTTTTATAGCAATTGTCATGTGTTTTTCAACTTTTTTTTCTTGCTTACTAATTTCTAGTTCTATTTTTTTTTTAATTTTTAAAGGGAACCGAAAACTTTTCCCCTTATTTTAAGTATAGTAGCTTTTATATTTATGCTTAATGGAGGATAAGAAAACCAGCTCTTTTCCTGTCCTCATTTTGTGGGAAACCGCCCACTTTTTCTTTCATCACTTCTTCATTTTTCTCTCATATGTTGTACATGCTTATTTTAGTTTGTCTCACCAGTTGAGTGTTCCTTTAAATACAGTCTTTCTTTCCTGACAGGTTCCTTTCGGCTGTTCCCAGATGGCTCAGTAGTAAAGAATTCACCTGTCAAGGCAGAAGACGAGGGTTTGATCCCTGGATTGGAAAGATCTGCTGGAGAAGGAAATGGCAACCCACTCCAGTATTCTTGCCTGGAGAATTCCATGGACAGAGGAGCCTGGTGGGCTGTATAGTCCATGGGGTCACAGAAGAGTTGAACACGACTTAGGGACTACACAACAACAACTAGGTATGAGGGCAGGCAGGAATGCGGAGTAGCTTACAAGCAATAATATTTGCTGGTGGTAGAGTAATGAGAATGTTCCAGAATCAGATAGTGGCGATGGCTGCACAGTCTTGTGAATATAATGAAAACTGATAAAACTGTACACTTTTAAAAGGTGTATTTTATGGTGTGCAAATTATATCTCAAAAAAATAAATGCATCCCCTCACAAATTCAATAGCATCTAAAAGTATGTGGCACATAATAGATGCTCAAGAAATGTAAATTTTTCTTTAAAAAAGTACTCCTTGGCCAATTCTAAGTTTCTTCAATTATTTTCCACGTGCGTGTTTTCACTCTGGATAGCTAGGAAAACAGCTCCACCTGCTTTCAACATTGTGGAAGGAGTAATAGATAATAAAAGCCTCACTCTGTTCCTTGCAGGCTTTTCCCTGGATAAAATCTCTCTCACATTCCAGTGGATTTATCCTACGTTGTCCACAAGAGTCTCTTCAGCATGAGCTCACTGAAGCTGCTGGTACAGGAGATGAGACAGGACACCCTGGAGGTCACGGTGCCCTTCCCAGCCGCCTCCTGGGCTTGCAGAGCTCCCTCATCAAGCATCACAATGCAGACAAGTGCATTTAGTACCAAATAATTATACTCAATCGTCCTTCCTATGCTCTCAGCTCCTATCATCAGCATAAAACTCATTTCCCAACTCAGTGACAGCCATGGTGATAACACAGAGGTTTGCCCATATAATCCCAAATTCAAGCTGGATCACAGAACTGTGACGGTGTCCTGGTGGCTTCTAATAGAGCACTCCTGTTCTCCCCTATTGCCTCGCCAAGCAAAGCTTTAGAGGCGGGAACTGTCGTGGCTACAATTAATATGTGTAAAGCCTTCAAAACTAGCTTTTTTGTGACGCTTTTCTGTGTTTCAGGACCTTTCTTTCTTCCCTACTTTTTTTTTTTTAATTCACTCACTTATTTAGCAACATATATTGATGATATATAGACTAAATGTCAGATGTAACATTAGATGCTGATAAACTGAATGAAAAAGACACACCTATGACCCCTGAATATTCATTGGAAAGACTGATGCTGAAGCTGAAACTCCAATACTTTGCCACCTGATGCGAAGAGACGATGCACTGGAAAAGACCCTGATGCTGGGAGCGATTGAGGGCAAAAGCAGAAGGGGACGGCAGAGGATGAGATGGTTGGATGGGATCATGGCTCAATGGACATAAATCTGAGCAAACTCCTCAAGATAGTGAAAGACAGGGAAGCCTGGCATGTCGCAGAGAGTTGGAGACAGCTTAGTGACTGTACAACAATAATGACATATGAACAGTTTACACTTTATTTAAAAATGCACCCCTCCCAGGAAGCTCTCAGGAGTCCAACTTTTGCTGAAGTGCAAGTTTCTGGGGTTCTAGTTTTCTAGGCACTGGGTGCTAAAAAGCTGTTGATTTTAAAGTGGATTTTGTGATGTATGTCATTAAGTTTAAGTAGTCTTTCGTTTCTTTCCTAGTATTAACTTAGTTTTATAAAGTAGCTGTATAAACATTTTTACCTTTAAAAATACTTCAGTTCAGTTCAGTTCAGTTCAGTCACTCAGTCGTGTCCAACTCTTTGCGACCCCATGAATCATAGCAGGCCAGGCCTCCCTGTCCATCACCAACTCCCAGAGTCCACCCAAACTCATGTCCATCGAGTTGGTGATGCCATCCAGCCATCTCATCCTCTGTTGTCCCCTTCTCCTCCTGCCCCCAATCCTTCCCAGCATCAGTCTTTTCCAATGATCAACTCTTCGCATGAGGTGGCCAAAGTACTGGAGTATTTGTTTCCAAATATATTACATACTTTTTGAGATAAACTCTTTAACATATATATGGACATCAAACTTGAAAACATAAATTTTATAAAATATATAAAAAAAAATCTACTCACAATGTCCCCAGTACTTATCATTTAAAGAAATAATGAAGTAAACATATAAATTCAAAGTACTCATAACTGAATGGTAAATTCAATTTTATTTCTAGGTTTTTCTTAGACATGTGAATAATTGCATTCCTTCCTAATGCACCCACGTGTTGCCCCTACTTCCTTGACAGGAACCACTAGGATCTCTACCTTCTAAACTGACACCAGCAGACGTATATCCAGAGAGGTTATTGTCCCTCAAATAAAAAGCATAATACTCTCCTTATTATTTATTAATTAAATCAGTCCACATTGAAATATCCATTGTCTCTACCGATTATACACAACCCCAATCTGGCTAACCATCTACCAAAAAAATCATGTGATTCTGGGTTTCAAAAAGCATCTTCACTCAAAAATGCCTCAAATAAACTGCAGCTGTGTTCTTACTACATTAAAATATATCTTCCCTTCATGAACAACATAAATAAGGAGAAATGTATGGTGATGTAATACTTTTTTTTTAACTTTTTGATTTTTGAACTCTAAAAGGGTGTCCCAACACTACATATTCTTGAAAATAAAACCAACTCTTTGACACCATCCAGTTTTCCATGTTTATGATGACAGTGCTAGTGCTAAGTCGCTTTCAATCGTGTCTGACTCTGTGAGTCCACCAGGACTGTAGCCCCCCAGGCTCCTCTGTCCATGGGATTCTCCAGGCAAGAATACTGGAGTGGGTTGCTGTTTCCTTCTCCGGGGGACCTTTCCAACCCGGGATCGAACTGCGTCTCTCATGTTTGCTGCACTGGCAGGCAGGTTCTTTACCACTAGAGCCACAAAATGTTCTATTTCAAAAATCATGCACTAATCCAGATGTTGCATATGGGGGTGGGGCGGAGATAAGAGAGTTACTCCTAGTTGCAGCCTTCTTTGAATTCAAGAAATTCTAAGGCCCTTGTAATCAGTAATCACATCTTTCTGCTTAGAAAATACTTGGTTAAAGACACACACATACCCCACCCTCCCAAGAATTATTCTTTCCCAAATTTGAAGGAGTAAGACACATTTTCAATAACATATACATGCAGAGCTGTGGTTGAAGAAATATTTGAGACTTGCTCTATTCAAAAAAAGAATGCAGAAAATACATTTTGGAAATTGAAGAGAATGTCCGAGGCTGCCTTCTGCTTCTCCTGTAGCTGGATCTATTCTTCCTGTTCATTCCACTGTGGGTTGTGGATGCAAATATCCCCAGGCATTCACTTTCTGCCAGGATGTTTTTGTGGTTTAAACATGCACATAAGCAATTAGTTTTATGCCTTCCAGTAAGAAATGGAACTGAATTCTCATGGTATGAAGAGCTCACACATGTGCCACTTTTGCATGGAACCCACCACTCCATCCCCCCTCCTGGTTTTATGAACAATTCAGTGTTTTGAGATGGAGTGGCTCCCGGGATAATTGCTGTTTGGGGTGGGGGATGGAAGCAACTTAACAACAGTAGTGAGAAGAGTCGTATCAACAGCTTAGGTATTATTTAAACATTCTACAGCAACATCAATAGCTTTATGTTTTTGTTGTTTAGTTGCTAAGTCATGTCCAATTCTTTGCAACCCCATGGACTGCAGCACACCAGGGTCCTCTGTCACCCACAATCTCCCAGAGTTTGCTCAGATTCATGTCCATTGAGTCAGTGATGCTAACTATCTCACCCTTTGTCACCTCCTTCTCCTTTTGCTCTCAACCTTTCCTAGCATCAGGGTCTTTTCCAATGAGTTGACTCTTTGAATCAGGTAGCCAAACTATTGGAGCTTCAGCTTCAGTAACAACATCCAAACCTAAATTGACATAAACATTTCTCAAGGTTGTAATCTTTACCAAAAAGTATCAATTTCCTCATATATCAAAGCAAATGCATCTATTAACTAGGGGATAGAGTTTAGGGACTGTTAGCTTGGTGACCACAGAAGAAAATGACATCACCTTTCCCTAAGCTCTAAAGTAAAGAACAGAGAAGCCAAAGGAATATTCACCTCCTCCTAGTCTCACCTCTCTCCACTGTCAAAGGCTCCAGAAGACCAGAACAGTAGGAGACCCACTGTCACATACATCCAATACAAGTTTATGGTTGTTATGTGCGTGGGGGTGGAGGATGCTGGTGGTCCAAGGTGGCCTCCAGGTCCTTTCCACATCTACATGCAACAGGCTAGCTTCTGCTAGCCTCTGACTCTCAAGCACAGAAACAACATGGGCATATAAAGGAACACCTTCAGTGAAATGATAATAGTACAAAAAGGGCCTTCCATCTCCGTGTAGCCTGAGGAACTAACAAGTCTGTGTATGGCACTGCAGCCTGGGGATCATCAGAGAATCAAGGCTCAACAGGTCCTTATTCCTCTCCCAACCCCGCCTCTTTCACCTGTAGAGGAGGTAAGCCACAATTGTAAGCATCCTGCTTCATAACTGTTAGATCAGGACTCCTCAGTACCGACCATGCTTATCACAGAATTTCTGGGAACACCCCCCAGGGCTGTACTTCCTGACAAAGGTGTTTATACTGCAAGGCGTAGTGTCCATATTTAGATTCTGTCTTGAAGGGCTGAAACTAATCAGCACTAAACACATGGACTCTGTGGGCAAAATATTATTAGAAAAGAAACTCACAGATGCAGAAAGGAGCAAGCCTCATGGAAATGAATACACAATACACTGACAATTGGTGCCTGCTCACGACCGTCCCAGGACTAGACAGCTTCCATTGCTCCTGATTTTGTTTCATGAAAAACAGATCCCACTGGAAAACCAATGGGATCTCAAGTTACCCCAATGTCCTGATTAGGACATGTTAATTTTTGTCTCTGAAAGGGTCTATCTCCAGCAAAAAACAGGCTTTGTAGCACAAGAATGGAGCTGGAACCTCGCTCTGGGCTGCCAGCTGCTAGCTCTGTCTGTAACAACAGAAACTGGCCAGAGACATTTTGAAGAATGTCTCTGAGGAGCTCAGAGAGAAAGCAGAAGCCTCATCACAGTGAACGGAATGACTCACAGTTGTAGCTGTGGCAAAGTAAATGTAAACTCAAGCTGGTTTTCTACAACTTCCTCTATCAAGCTGCATATACCTTCAAAGCCCATAGAAGAGAAGTTTGCTGAAGCCATTCCTTACTTTGTAACCATCTGTGATTCTCAGGAGTAGGGACCCAGGTTATTTTTTCATTGCCTCTGTCTACATAGCACAAAGTATTGACTCTGGTTTCTAATGGGTGCTCAATAAATATTTGAATGGATAGATAGATGAGTCAATGAATGAAGTGAAAATGTTAGTTGCTCAGTTGTGTCCAACTCTTTGCACCCCATGGACTGTAGCTCACCAGATGCCTCTGTTCATGGAATTCTCCAGGCAAGAATACTAGCATAGGTTGCCATTTCCTACTCAAGGGGATCTTGAGTTGTCATTTCCTACTCAAGAATCTTCCCAACCCAGGGATCAGACTCGAGTCTCTTGTATCATGGGTAGATTTTTTACTGTCTGAGCCACCAGGTAGAAAAGACCATAAAATATACATGGAATGAGTTAACAAGGAACGTAAAATGTATATTTCAGGGGAGTTCAAGAAAATAAATGTTTGATTAAGAAAAACAAAGAATAAGAGGGAGGGGATATGTGTATTCATAAAACTGATTCACACTGTTGTATAGCAGAAGAAATCTGTATGCAGGTCAGGAAGCAACAGTTAGAACTGGACATGGAACAACAGACTGGTTCCAAATTGGAAAAGGAGTACGTCAAGGCTGTATATTGTCACCCTGCTTATTTAACTTCTATGCAGAGTACATCATGAGAAACGCTGGACTGAAAGAAACACAAGCTGGAATCAAGATTGCCGGGAGAAATATCAATAACCTCAGATATGCAGATGACACCACCCTTATGGCCAAAAGTGAAGAGGAACTAAAAAGCCTCTTGATGAAAGCAAAAGAGGAGAGTGAAAAAATTGGCTTAAAGCTCAACATTCAGAAAACCAAGATCATGGGATCTGGTCCTATCACTTCATGGCAAATAGATGGGGAAACAGTAGAAACAGTGTCAGACTTTATTTTGGGGGGCTCCAAAATCACTGCAGATGGTGCTTGCAGCCATGAAATTAAAAGACGCTTACTCCTTGGAAGAAAAGTTATGACCAACCTAGATAGTATATTCAAAAGCAGAGACATTACTTTGCCGACTAAGGTCCGTCTAGTCAAGGCTATGGTTTTTCCTGTGGTCATGTATGGATGTGAGAGTTGGACTGTGAAGAAGGCTGAGCACCGAAGAATTGATGCTTTTGAACTGTGGTGTTGGAGAAGACTCTTGAGAGTCCCTTGGACTGCAAGGAGATCCAACCAGTCCATTCTGAAGGAGATCAACCCTGGGATTTCTTTGGAAGGAATGATGCTAAAACTGAAGCTCCAGTACTTTGGGCACCTTATGCGAAGAGTTGACTCATTGGAAAAGACCCTGATGCTGGGAGGGATTGGGGGCAGGAGGAGAAAGGGACGACCGAGGATGAGATGGCTGGATGGCATCACAGACTCAATGGACGTGAGTCTGAGTGAACTCCGGGAGTTGGTGATGGACAGGGAGGCCTGGCNCCATTCTGAAGGAGATCAACCCTGGGATTTCTTTGGAAGGAATGATGCTAAAGCTGAAGCTCCAGTACTTTGGCCACCTCATGCGAAGAGTTGACTTATTGGAAAAGACCCTGATGCTGGGAGGGATCGGGGGCAGGAGGAGAAGGGGACGACCGAGGATGAGATGGCTGGATGGCATCACGGACTCAATGGACGTGAGTCTGAGTGAACTCCGGGAGTTGGTGATGGACAGGGAGGCCTGGCGTGCTGCGATTCATGGGGTCGCAAAGAGTTGGACACGACTGAGTGATTGAACTGAAGTGAACTGAACAAACACAACACTGCAAAGCAATTACACTCCAATAGAAAAGGAAGAATAATGCAACACACATGTGCATATATGTATATGTGTATATATACACACACACATACACACACATACATTTGCACGCGGATAACATGACTGATGGCTGCCAAAGCCAACTGCCTAATTAACCTGGTCCTCCTAGGAATCTCGTGCTACTGCTGCTGCTGAGTTGCTTCAGTCGTGTCCGACTCTGTGCGACCCCATAGATGGCAGTCCACCAGGCTCCCCCGTCCCTGGGATTCTCCAGGCAAGAACACTGGAGTGGGTTGCCATTTCCTTCTCCAATGCATCAAAGTGAAAAGTAAAAGTGAAGTCGCTCAGTCATGTCCAACTCCTAGCGACCCCATGGACTGCAGCCTAAAAGGCTCCTCCGTCCATGGGATTTTCCAGGCAAGAGTACTGGAGTGGGGTGCCATTGTTGTGAGGAAGACAAAAATGTACTAATAGTCTTCCCATGTTAAGAAGAGAAAACTGAAGTCTAAAGTGATTTGCTTAAGGCCAGATGGCTAGTAAATAGTGACAAGATGATAACCGAGTCTCTTGATCCCCAGTCCAGCATATTTGTTTAGTTAATCTATCCTCAATATACGTTGAGGCTTGGGAGACAAAATTACCCTTAGTCCTCTGTCAAAAGGGCAACTAAAAAGAAAGAGAGAAATAAGGCAATGTGGTCAAGTCTATTATTTTATTAGGCTCTCCAGATTCCTTACCTATTGAATATTTCATGAACATGAAGACTTCCTTTAATTGCTTCACTCTTGCCCCAAATTCAAAGACAAAAGTAACTTAATTTCAAACCTTTTATAGTGAAAGCTGATTAGAAAATATCATTTGCAACAAACTTTTAACTATATGCTCAGGGTCAAACATTTAAAACCTTATTTTCATTAAACTGGTACTGCCATCAACTCTGCTTTTTAATTTTTTAATACAGCCCCTTTTCTGTTTACCCCAACCTTATATTGGGCTTCCCTGGTGGCTCAGATTGTAAAGAAACTGCCTGCAGATTAGGTGACTATGGTTCAATCCCTGGGTCGGGAAGAGCCCCTGGAGAAAGGAATGGCAACCCACTCCAGTATTCTTGCATGGAGAATCCCATGGACGGAGGAGCCAGGTGGGCCACAGTCCAGAGGGTTACAGTCAGACATGACCGAGCGACTAACACACGTATTCAGCTCAGAAGCAAAACCTCCCAGCTCCTCCCTTGCTCTGGATAAGGGCAAATAAGTGAGTTCTGTTAAAGCTGCTGCTCTCTGCTACTCTGAAAGACAAGGTTACCTGTTCTCTGACTGGATCACCAGGAAGCTGTGAAAAAACGAAGATGCTACTAGGCCTAAGACTGTCCTTTCTGGTCCACAATGAGATTCAGAACCCGAGGGACACTGTTTAGAAACTCTTACAGCAATTTCAGAGTAGTTTTATGTCCAATGAATGTAATAAGAAAAATTAGATAGTATTTCCAATTTCAGACATGCCGAGCGACTAACACACGTATTCAGCTCAGAAGCAAAACCTCCCAGCTCCTCCCTTGCTCTGGATAAGGGCAAATAAGTGAGTTCTGTTAAAGCTGCTGCTCTCTGCTACTCTGAAAGACAAGGTTACCTGTTCTCTGACTGGATCACCAGGAAGCTGTGAAAAAACGAAGATGCTACTAGGCCTAAGACTGTCCTTTCTGGTCCACAATGAGATTCAGAACCCGAGGGACACTGTTTAGAAACTCTTACAGCAATTTCAGAGTAGTTTTATGTCCAATGAATGTAATAAGAAAAATTAGATAGTATTTCCAATGCTTATTTTGTTTGTCTAGTCATTTATTTTTATCGTACTTGACAGAAGTATTGATTCACAACCAACTGGAAGAGGAATAAAAGAAGGGGTCTATCACCACAGAGGCTTTGAGAGACACTGCTGGACAAGTATGCCAGGGCTTCTGAACCGGGTTTTGTTTGAGAGGAAAAGAATGATTCCCTAAAATAGCAAAGAAAACTCTATCTGAAGATGAGAACTAACCAACTGGTAAGTTAAATATCAACACATATCTGTAATAATCACCTGTATTGTCAATAACACCTAGTAGGGTGATCCTCTGACTTCTGCATACATGGGTGTGTGCATGCTCAGTCACATCCGACTCTGCGACCATATGGACAGTAGCCCACCAGGCTCCTCTGTCCATGGGATTCTACTCTCTAAGCAATAATACTGGAGCAGGTTACTGTGCCCTCCTGCAGGGGATCTTCCTGGACCAGAGATTGAACCTGCATCTCTGGCGTCTTCTGCATTGCAGGCAGATTCTTCACCCACTAAGCCACCTGGGAAGCCCATGGGTAAGAAGCAAATAATCCAGGAATAAATCACATCTAACGTCACGAACGGGTAAGGTGAGCTATTTCAGCAAAAGCTAAGGGGCCCTGTCGAAAATCTGAAGTTTTAAAAATCTGAATTCTGCTGGCTAAAACCAGCTGTGCTGAGCAGGGAATGCGGCCCTCGCTCTCCTCTGCTTTCTGGGGCCGAGTGGAGTGAGCAGGTGGTTTCGGCTCAGTTCCTCGTTTATAAACCGGCTCTGCGAAAACACACAGAGTCACTTGTTTGGTGGTCTCAGAAGAGGAGCTGAGGACTGACCAGACATGAGACACAATTACCCTCTCGCCCTCCAAAGAAGTCCCCGCAGGTTAGGGAAGATGGATATCAGTAGGTCAGCATGAAAAACGCCAGCACAGCTGCTCATTGTGTGGAGAGAGGAAAGGAATCTCCGTTCTTAGAAGGAAGCCTGTGAAGTTATCACCTTTTGAAAGTTGCACTTTTTTTCCCCACCAAGAACAAAATAACATATGATGAAAATTTCCATGGTTGGAGTGGAGGGGGGCAAAATAATGGACCTGATAAAATTGAGTTTATTTTGTATTGGCATGATTTTTGTATGACATCCTGCATGCATACGTTTTGTGGGGAGACAATGGATGTACGATCAATGCTCTAATACAGCCTGTTTCCTGTTCTCTTGGGTTTCTTGGGAGTTAGTGACAAGGCGGACTCCCTCTAGTGGCCAAAATAATATAGCAATATGTAAATTCCCTGGTTTGATGACAAAAAGGGTTTGTCTCTTGCATTTTCGAGAGAAGATAATTTTTTGTACTATTTTTTCAAATGAAGTAGGAGCCTGGTAGGCTGCAGTCCATGGGGTCGCTAAGAGTCAGACATGACCGAGTGACTTCACTTTGACTTTTCACTTTCATGCATTGGAGAAGGAAATGGCAACCCACTCCAGTGTTCTTGCCTGGAGAATCCCAGGGATGAGGGAGCCTTGTGGGCTGCTATCTATGGGGTAGCACACAGTCAGACACGACTGAAGCGACTTAGCAGCAGCAGCAGCAGTTGTATATAAATCTAAGAAACTATAAAATGAAGATCTTATTCTTAAAGTATTAAAGTGTATATGATAAATGTTATATTTAGCTTATAGTTCTTATAATTGATCAGACACAAATTCATCCTCCTGCATTTATAATATTAAATGTTCAGAACAAAGAAGACTCATTATCAAATTTATTAATAAAGCCATGAGTATTGTTTACCACTACCAGGGCTTAGCATCTTGGTGACTGAATTTCCACAGACAGATACTTTTCCAAAACAGGTATCATTAAACAGAATCATGATAATCTGATGCCTTAAATGAGGGCTTTGTTTTACATGACAAATGTGTACCCTTTAAAGTGAAAGTACAGATTCCTAAAACATTAGAATTGAAATGTATGATTAGAGGAGATAATAGAGGTGGAAATGCTATATTGCAAAGCAAAAAATTGGATATAAATGATTATTTTTGCCATCTAATCCTAAGACTTTGCTTTACAGGTGAAATATAAAAACCTGGGAACCAGAGAGCTCAGATGACTTGCTCCTGGATCACCAAACTAGTGAAACAGAAGAGGGAGCTGGCATCTGGGTATCACAACTCTGTTTTGACTACATATAACTGAGGAGAAATAATTCTAGTTTTATTAGCATCCTCCCCTTAAGTTTGCACTTTGCATGGACTTGTGACTATAACATATGCAGGCTGATTCCCGTTTGAAAGAATCTCATTCCTTTAGACATATCATTTACAACTTTTTACATCTTGTTGATTACTTAAGCACTTTCAGAAGCATTTGTTAACTGAAGGAACAAACTCCTAGGGAAATCCTTTGATGGAATGAAAATTAAAAATAAGTAATTAATAATAGTAATTTTTGAAGATTCCTGGTCCTAAAGATCTCCTCATTACCATGGACTTAAGAGTTAAACTTTATGTTTCTTATAAATTTCTGGGATTTGGGGAAGAAAAATGATGCCATATTAGTAAAAGTACCTTGAAAATTGTTATAAATGCGATTAAAAAAACCTTGTTTTAGTCAAAGTGAAATCATAAAGGGAAAAAAGATTTTATCTAAGGCTATAATATTCTGTAAAATGAAGAAAAACAGAAGGAAACTGACAATCATTTTAGGAAATGAATGAAAACAGAAGAAATTCAAATGTTCTCCACAAATGTGTATTGAGCAGCTGTGTCAGGTGCTGGAGAAGGCACTATAACTTCTTCCTAGAGTCTGGACATTTGATTTGGACTAGAATTAAAATCTTATAATCATAGCTGTGAACTGTCATAATTATATATTCACATACAAATAGAGTAGGGGCTTCCCAGGTGGTGCTAGTGGTAAAGAACCTACCTGCTATTGCAGGAGACATAAGAGATGCAGGTTAAATCCCTGCATCAGGAAGATCCCCTGGAGGAGGGCCATGGCAACCCACTCCAGTATCCTTGCCTGGAGAATCCCATGGACAGAGGAGCCAGGCAGGCTACAATCCATAGGCCGCAAAGAGTTGGACACGACTGAAGCGACTTAGCACGAATGCACCAATGGAGTAATGAGTTGCCAGTTCTTATGGAAGGCCAAACACATTCTGAATCCTTGAGTTGTTTCCTGACATGAACATTTCTAAGCCCTGAATCAATCCAGATTATAAACTCTGAGAGACCAGGGGAGTATGTCTGTACTGACCTCTTCTGTACACCCAGCTCATAGGATGAGCCCAGGCACAGGGTAGGCTCTCCTTGACTGTTTGCTAAATTTGAACTCCAGACTAGAAATCATCAGAGTCCTCCTGAAGGGCAAGGGGCTGAAGGACTGAAAGAAGATGGAGATGCTTTGCAGCCTCTATAAACAGCATGTGATCCAATCACCAGTGGCTGGGGAAGGGTATTCAGTCTGGGACTTCACCCTTCAGATGGGCAAACACTGACCACAGCTGCACCAATATGGACCCCCAGATTCTATAGCATCCCTAAACTGCCTCCTACATCCCAAACTGATGGATGAGAGATGCAGGAGCTCTTAACCACAGGTAGAAATGTCAAAAGAACAGACAACAGATATCAACACCAGTTCTTCAGAGTCAATACAAAACCAACACAGAAAAACAGTTTGCACGATTCACTTTTCATTCTTTACAGGCTGACCAAGAGGAACGTGTCGGGGTTCGCTTAGACTAGATGTCTTCACATAATAGACATATCAACTGTGACGATATTTTGGAAATCAAGAGCAGAATCACCTTACTCTGTGTCTCTGTCAAACAGAATGCTCAGCTTAAAAAAAAAAAAAAAAAAGAGCTGAAGACATACAAAAATCCCACCAGTTTTCCATGCTTTGGAATTAAAAAAAAAAATCCTAACACATGATGGGTGATAGAAGCTTCTTTTTACTGTCAGAGAGATCAAAGGGAGGTTGAATCAGACTCCATAACAGATGCTGCCCAGTGACCAACCTGAAAGAAGCAGGCAGTGGGGCCAGATGTTGGGGTGACCTTCGGTCTGCAGAGCACATCGGCACGGTGTTGATTTAGATGGTTGTTGGCAGAAGCTTTAGATCCAGCAGCAGGGGGGGGGGGGAACTAAATTATGGAATCCTTCCCTAACTCTTGGCCTTCACTAGAAAACCTGAAACCTCTGGTCAGTTGCACTGACGGCTGTCACAGAAGTTGAAGTCACCACACCACCCTGCCAGTAGGCATCACATCAAAAAGGAGCTGGCCGCATGAACAAGAACATCTTCGGGCGGTGCCATTTTGCATCCCACTCAACTTTCAACAGCTGTTTCTTGAGTGAGTACAGACGCAAAATAATTATATGAAAAGAACAACAAACATTGGCAGGCCAACGTTTATGTTTATTCCATAGTCATTAAATGGAGATGGAACTAAGACAGGCACTGACATCTGAAAAGTTAGCGTCCTGGCCAGTAAGTCTAATTAGTGTCCAGTGGAGGCTCTCTTCAATTAAACCATTGACTCTGAAGAAGCAGGAAGGATTTTTCAATCAAGCAGAATTCCTCATATCAGTACTTCGAGAAATACCTTATGGCATGCTACAGTTTTAAAGAGCCCAATCACGTTATGCTTCAATTCCCGTCATTCACTCAGTAGGAGTCTAAACGATGTTTTGAGCAACCTCAGTTGTTCTCGTTGTTGTAAACACTCCTAAATAAAACAAAAGGTCTGTAATCTCAGGTTCCAACAAAATTTCCAATCTTGGCCATCATATGACGCTACAACACAGAAAGTAAAGAAAGCCCTGCTTTAGAATATTAGATATGATTGAAGACCGCACAGTTCTGACGCTTTTAGACATTTTGTCACTTTACCTGGAGAAATATACACTGCTTATTCTGCATTGCTGCTGATGTCCAGCACTTGTCAAAACCTCTATCTGTCAAGGCCTTCACAAAGAGTTGCAAAATGACAGATGAGGATGTCTGAGTTGATGGAGCCCCAGGAAAAATGGAACAGATAGAAAATTCATGACTCTAAACTACATCAAAGTGACTTCTGTCAACATCATGTCAAAAGAACTGTTCATTTTTAGAGGTTTTTTTTTTAAATTACATAAACACTTCTTGAGTATGAGCTAAGTGTAATGAAAAAATTTTCCTAGTGTACAGTATGATCATCCAAATGTTCCAAAAATATACTTTAGATCATCCAGGAATAAGGAAAATTCTAATAGTAGACTGTCTGCCAGTTAAAACCAATGACATTCAAGAGAGATGTATGAAGATACTATCAGCTTAAAATAGGACAAACCATCTGGTTATAAAGGAACAAAAGTATATTTTTTGCATATTTTTTGGACCCATCAAATTTCTACAACTGGATTAGATTTTATTCTTCTATGATCAATTCTGATCCTTTTTTTTTTTTTTTTTTGCTTAGTGTGACAATTTAAAAACACGAATTCACTGTTATTTTCCTAAACAGGTTTCTGAAAATATCTGGCATTATATTAAATTTTTTTTAATTGCTGAAAAACCCTCTAGTACATAATTCCCTTAAATTATTGCTTTCAGAAGGAAGTAAAAAAAATAAATGGCTTATAATATGCAGTACTGCATACACAGGACTACTCCATAATCACATTCAAAAACTCATTCACTAAATGAAATATGAGTCGCATAAATCTGGCAATGACCACTCTTTCGTTCTAATTCCCAACACCCTTCAGGAAGGATGGCTGGCATCTGGTGCTGGAAGCCAGGCAACTCGAATTCCCCTGTTCAAACGTCACTGAAATAAACAGGGGAAGCGACCTTGTGAACAAGGACCATGGACTATGCAGTGTGGGCATATATAGAGCAGACCAGGGGAGAATACATCTGACCCACCACACACACACAGACACACACACACACGCACACACATGCATGCATACATGTGCAGGGACACGGGCATGCACACACACGACCTGAAAGGAATCAGACGTGCAACTTCCACAGTCACCGTAACTGTCCACGATCTGGTCGATCCCTTCCACTGCTCTGTTCATCCTTCCCTTTAGCTAGGCTTTAATCATTTCCACACCAGCCCTTCCTCGACTTACTCTTACAGAGACCATCTCCAATCCTAATCATCATGGCTACAGTTTGGTACACTTCTCCAGTGGCAGGAAAAAATCCATTATCTGCGACCATAAAGGTTTGCTTACCTCCAGAATGACAAAAGAGCTCGAAATAAATGACCACCTCCAGTTTGGAGAGAAGACGCCTGCTCCAACATGGTCCCGTTGCAGTGTGTCTAAATACGTATAGGGAATACCATCCATTAACACAAAACTAGGACAAGATGCCCATTTCTTATTATAAGCAGAACTCAATATATCTCAGGTCCTACTTATGAAAAGATGTTTATTACCTGTAAGTGTACAGAGGTGTGGGTTTCACAGCAACTATGATTGGTAATTAAGCCTCTTTTTCTCATTTACATTGATAGCAAGCATTAGTGAAGATATATGCATTTCATTTCATGGTTCAGAAAGAACAAAGTATATGTATATGTGATAGCAGTAGGTGGTTAATGAAATGGTCTGACAAACATAAGCTAATACATAATCATACCAGAATGTGAACTGGAACACCTGTTCCTGCTTCTGCAGACTTGCAATTCTTAAGGAAAAGTTACCATTCCCAAGGATTGAAGCCATTACTATTTAGACATCAATATGCTCCCAGGAAATTTTAGTCACTTTTTTTTGGTGGTTGTTGCAGTCACTAAAAGGTGGCTATTTTAATGATATCAAATCTCTTTTGCTTGTGTCCTAAGAGTAATGAAAACTTCACACATGCATGAAGCTCCAGTAATTATTTTAAACTGCCTTCTGTTGTCCCCCTGAGGAACACGGTGGTATTTGTTTGATGCAGTTTAATTAGTGTCAGGGTAATTAATGCTATGCTATCTACATGAGATCAAAACCCTTTCTTTGTAACACTCTGGTAACTAAGAACTAAGAAAAGGAAGCATTTTGAAAACGTAGAGGCATGGTGTTAACCTGGGTTCATGAGAGAACCAAATTGCTCACTGCTCCCCACTGGCCTCGCCCAAATGGCAATGTCAGCCCCTCCCAGGACAAGATCAGCCCCTCAATACACAGCAATCTCACTGCCAGGGAAAGACCCAGTGACTGCTAAGGAATTAAATTCTATTTTTATTGGTATAATCAAATTAACTAAAACAGTCACAGTCACCAGGCACCTTTTACCACAATTTAATCCTTTAATAATGAAACAGGAAACTTTTGCAGTACCAGAGAACTAAAGTCCCTGGTAAAGAGGGGGTGATCTTACCTTGTGCTGATACATTTTTTCAAAGAAGAGAATCATTTGGTTTAATGAATGGACGTGATTCTGCTTAAATGCCAGAACAAAATTTACACTTAATAGTGGGTATAGATATGCTCTCTATCTGACAATAATGCTAAGAAAGGATAAACAGAGACAGGCAAGGAGAGAAGTTAAGTACACAAAAATTCCAGACACACACATAATGTGCAGCTCCATAAATCCTTTTTAACTGTTTCTTTGGTAATAAGCGACGGCAGTATAAATCTCCCCACACACAAACTCAAGCTGATCACAGGCTTAAGGAAATGGCTCCAGTTATCTTGACTGGATAAATTATTATATCCTAGAGGTTATTCCAGTTTCTAATAAAGCACTGCAGCTAACAAACAAAAATAAAAAAGATCAACCGTTTTCTTTATTTTATAACAGATGAAATTACAGGCTGCCCAGAATAGACACAACAGCATCGAATTTATTTTTACTTTCAAAGATGCACCATGCAATGTTCATTTTGGAACAAGACCGGTGCTTTAAACACAACGATGATAACCAGCATTAGACTGATAATATTTTTTATGGGATGGAGAGGCTTAATGGCACATATCTAAAAAATAAACATGACTGGTTTAAAGTCAAACCAAATGGATTTAGCCCATTACCTAAGTATACTAAGCATGAAAATCACTTCTGCATCTCACAAGAAATGAACAAGGAAAAATCCTTCTAGAGGGTACAAATGTTAGGTCCATAGTAGTTATGGAATGGTGTCAGTATCCATCAGCAGCTGAAATTAAGGTTAATGTTATAAAATGAGATTTCACCAGCTCAGGCTGGCTCAGAGAGTTTGCGTGAAAGCATCTGTATGGGGTCGGTCATTCATTACTGAATACCTCGTGGGATCAGCTGACGAGCAAAATATGTTCTTTCACATCTTCAGTTCTGCTTCCCGCAACTTAGTTGTTTATCAATTAAAGTGATAAATACAAGTGACTTTGGTAACCTGAGAAACACATTAAGTAGTAGAGCAACCTCCAAGAACACTGCCATAAGAACTGCGTGCAAAGTTCAACAACTGTGAAGGGACTATTAGAGAGGACACACAAACAAGTGACCTTGACTGACAAACGCACTTCATTCCAGCAATAAACAGTGGTGGTGCTGATAACTGTTCATTGGCGCAGAGAGTAATTACCTATCTGTCAGCGCTGCTGGTGTGTGCGAAATAGTATAAATGAAACATACATAATGTACGGCAATAATATCGGGCATGCAGAACCTAACACATTATCATCATTCTCAGGACCCAGGTTTATGCGGCTGCCACCACTGAGTAAATGCCTTCTAGCCATGATAATTTCATTCTAATCTCTGTTCCATATTATAATTTTCATAGCGAAAAGATATTGAGGAGCAATACGTTTCAATCAAGGGCTAAATAGAACACAACCTGTAACTGGTATTTTAGACACCTATATATTTTTTTTCTTTCAAAAAATTTAGTCAATTTATGAAGAGAGGGGAATAAGCTGGAAATTTATGGGTGACAAACCCTGTCGGTAGCAATGTCACCATGTTGGAGATGGGCTGAAAGGAGCTTATTGAAGGGGCTGGGGGCTTTGTCATCTATTTCTTTCAACATTTCTGTCTTGTTCAACAAAATGCTATCTCATTCAATATTTCTATTCTGTTCCAAAATACAAGGTAAAGATGTATTTTTGAACAAAATAAAAGGTAGCCTCTATTCAATAGGAGAAAAAGAATCTTGTAGTTTTTTTTAAGTCAAATTATCTTGGTTTGCATGATTTGCTTATATAACAGAAGGATGGGAAAATCTCTCCCACCGTGACGCTCTACTATTTGTATAAAACTGTTGACTCTTGCATGCTTGTTTATTTTGTGCCTGTAATGCAAATGAAATTTGATGATACCTCTAAATCACATTTAAGACCATACAAAAGAAACCAGGAAAATCTTAAGTAATAGCAAGGCCATCAGGATAAATCCCTTGACTCAAGTATGAAGCATTAGAAACCCTCACAGTTCAGAGAGTGAAGGAGAGAAAGCAGTGCATCCCAAACTATTGATATATAATAGAAACAGCTGTTGGTTCCACCAGCTCCCTCATTTAGAAAAGGAAGAAAATATATGAATTTGGGATAATGCATTGGCACACCTGATTGTTTTAATTTAGCCTTTGAATCTTTACACAGTAAGAGTACATATTTTCGAAATTTTACAGATGCTTGAACTAATAATTAATGTAATAGTCTGCCTTTTTCAAGAAGCATTTTAATTGATCATCTAATGTCACATTTTAAAGTGCAAGCATCGTTTTAACTTTTAAAAGATGCTATCTTTATTTAACTTTTGGTTAGCCGGTTTCGCAAAGTGGTTTTCTAAAGCTGATGCTGTAGTTGATGAAGTCTTTAGGGAGACTGAGCGAAACAGAAACAGTACACATTTTTCTTCAGTGCATCCTTTTGTGTGCTGGTTTTTCTAATTCACAGCCAGGAGAGAAAACAAACAAACAAAAAACTAACTCATACTAAGTTGTTAGGGATATGATAGGTTAATTCTTAGGAAACATTTCTACTTAAAAGAGGCAAAGCTAAGTTAATTCTTAAGGTGAAGAAATAAAAAGACAAGTAACTGTCCATTCTACTCATGCATCGTCCCACTTAATTGTATGACTAGCCCACTATAGAAAAGATTTTACCCAACTTGAAGGCATTCAATCAACGCAGCCCATTGTATACATATGATACTCCTTAGCTGAGTAACTTAAGTCTTTCTTAATGTATAGATTTTATATGCTTTACAAGTAGTTTTTAAGAATACAGTATTGGAAAAAAAAGAATACAGTATTTATCAGAATACAGACAAAATTTTCAGGAAAGCTAGTATCCTATGTCATTGATTCTAAGAACAACAGCACATTTCTTTACATCTTAATGTTTTTGAAACAGTTCCTTATAGCCTCTGCCAGCCAGGTGGCAGCTGTTGACACCTTTGGTAAGATCAAGAGCCGTCCATCATCAAAACATCTTAGATCTGACTACATTCCATGAAATACAGTATTTCACGCTAGTCTGGCTTTGAGGAACATCTGTTACACCTTTATCTTAAAATGGTCCTGCTTAGATATAAAGAACAGACTTATGGACAAGCGTGGGGAGAGGAAGGAGGGGCTAGGTGAATGGAGAGAGTAGCATGCAAGCATATACACTACCATATGTAAAACAGATAGCCAGTGGGAATTTGCTGCATGACTCAGGGAGCTCAAAACGGCTTTGAGTTGTTACACCCCACTGTAACAACCTAGAGGGGTGGGATGGGGTGGGGAGGTGGAGGGAGACTCGAGAGAGGGGACACATGTACACCTATGGCTAACTCATGTTGATGTGTGACAGAAATCAAGCCAATATTGTAATGCACTCACGAATTAAAAGTAAATAAATATAATTTTAAAAAATTTTTAAAAAGAAAATGATAAAGTCATAACATAAGAAAAAATGGTCCTGCTCACAATCACATCTTTACAAAGTGCCCAGCCAATGTTATATACCTTATGTCTTGTGAAACACATAAAGTGTTAGTCACTCAGTCTGGTTCGATTCTTTGAGACCCCATAGACTATAGCCCACCAGGCTCCTGTGTCCTGGGATTTCCTAGGCAAGAATACTGGAATGAGCTGCCATTTTTTCCTACAGGCGATCTTCCCGACCCACGGTTCGAACCCGGGTCTTTTACATTGGTAGGCAGATTCTTTACCATCTGAACCACGGGGAAGACCAAAACACAAAAAATATATAGTTAATTGATTGAATTAAATAACTACTTTATTTGTTAGGGGAAAAAAATCCACTAAAGTTATGTAGTTCTACTGACTGTATTGGGAACATGTAGACCTTACACGGATGTATTTAGGTATTTACCTCTGTGGCCTGCTCC